>JAMPIV010014643.1:857500-911944 GCA_024509875.1 Oreohelix idahoensis | reverse complement strand
TTGGCGTTAGAAAATTCAAACTCTTTAGTTTAAATATTAGCGGTTAGATGTGCCCAAGGCCAAACATGGAATTTATTTATAGATTTTTAACTGTAATAGTGGAAAATTCGAATGATATTGTCCAAGTTTTAGCGGTACGTTTGACCTTGTCCTTGGCAATTTTTCAAATATAGTAGGAGTGGTTTATAGGTTGTAAATTTACGTTACTATATTTTGAATCGGGGAAATTTGAGCGCGTTGTGATACAGATACACTTTACGACAGTAACACCAGACGGCGGAGCAAGCAAAGACATCAACAACAGAATGAACAAAGCAAGAACAGCTTTTTTTAGTCTAAACAACATCTGGAAGTCCTCTCAGTACAGCACAAGCGCAAAATTAGGATTATATCAGAGCTGTGTGCTTTCTGTGCTTCTCTATGGCGCGGAGAGCTGGAGAGTTACAGAGAAGGAAATGTCGAAATTGTCCTCTTTTCACACAACATGCCTAAGAAAAATTCTCCGAATCTTTTGGCCGAATATCATCACCAACCAAGATCTGCTTACTCGGAGCAAGCAAGAGGACATGCACACCATCATAGCTGGCAGACGCTGGAGTTGGGTTGGCCATGTCCTCAGAAGAGGCCCCGATGCCACCATAAGAACAGCTATGCTATGGACCCCTGAAGGAAAACGAAAGAGAGGCCGACCAAAAACAACTTGGCGGAGGACTGTGAAGGCTGAGATGCAAAGAATGAACCAGAGTTGGGGCACTGTACGAAGGATGGCCGCCGACCGAGCAAAGTGGAATCAATTTGTTGTTGCCCTACAAGACGCCACCAGGCGTAATGGCCACTGACTGCTTTGACGGTCGGCGGCTAAGGATCAAAGAAGAAGAAAAACACTACCATATCGGACAATGAATTCATTAATATTTGGTTGTAATGGAAATAAACTCCGCCTAGATCGGTCCCAAGCCCGGCTGAAAAAAAAAAATGAGAAAGGCGGCATGCATGAAGGCTGTAAGGAGCCACCTTGCAATGGCACAACAGGCCAATCACCTGTTTAACTTAAAAACCAATTAATAAAAACGACTGAGAGAAAACCAGACTGATCTTAAAGGTGACGAACTGGCACGAATTACGGGCGACGATTTATGGATCAAATAACACAAGAAAGAAGAGTAGCAGGCGGTGGAGATGAAGAAAGCAAAATTAGAAATCCTGGCTCTGACGGAAACGGAGAAAAAGGGGGCAAGAAGTTATGGATCTGATGCGTGATGCCATATGATGATGGATGGTATCCGCATGTCTGGTTTTGTGTAGTGTGCAGATGTGTTCAGTCAAACAATGTTCATACAAAAATAACAGGGCAATCCACATAGAACGTCAGTAAACTCACGACGTATAAAGTCAATGATTCTTGTAACAGCCGTTGACGTTTTTCTTCATTATTTATTGTGGACGCCACAGTGACAAAATGGTTACGCGAATATGTAGGCACATCAAACAGTCATTATCACAGCAACATTCAATACAGCAATAGACGGTAGACAGCATTACAATGATGAGTCAGATGCATGTTATATTTCATAGTGCTGTAAATGTAGTCAGGTGAAAAAACTCCATCCTTTTCTATAACAGCCAGGAGATAACCAGATGTATGAGATCAGTTCACTCTCCTTAGTCTGACTTCAGCAAGACAGACACGTCTGCCGAAGTATAAATAATGTCCTCAAAAATATCCTCTAGATAATAAAGGTTTTCCAAACCTAGTTCATTTAACAAAGTAGCAAGTAATGGTCCTTGGGACATGCATCAACCGATGCAGTACAATACAGCGACATGTGAGCTGGGAAAACATCTCGTGACGACGACTTTCGAAGACAGGCTATGAATCGAAATCGCTCACGACCCAAAATCGATAGAGTTAATGTCACGTAGGGTTTATATTCATTTAATTTCCTACATCTTCTTCCTATTCTTTCACATAAACTCTCTCTTTTAATATCTCTGTACTTTTTTTTTCCTGTGCATTTTTCATCCATTCGTTTTGCGAATATTATTCTCATATAATTCGCAAACTTTACCTGTTTTCCTTTCTCTTAAACTGAGAATCGCGCTAGGACGATATTACGTAGATGTCAGGGCTGCAGGGCGTCAGAAGGCGTGATAAGTCGGTTCGCTGAACATAGGACGTAGCAAATCGTCTACATTCTCACCGAGCGCGCGAGCTTCTTCTCGGCATTAGTCCCGGTGAGGTGTGATACTTTACATCTGCACCGGTCAGTATCCAGACATTTGTCTGGAAAATCCCAAACTGACACGGCGCTCACTTGGGCCATGGTCAGCTGTAGTGTGAAAACTGCCCTACAATGGAGTCAGGCTGTCTGGGATTTGAAACTGACACGCGTACATCGTGGTCAGTAGGTGACAGTTACGACACGCGTTAAGCGGACGTAAATGTTGGGAGTAGGGGAGATAATTTCGCTTGGCGAAGTAAGTTTGGGCCCTTTGTCTGATTTTAAGATATTGGCCAAGTTTGAAACTTTAATTTCATTCTCGCTCATAGACTCCACAGTAGATAGGTCGCTCGAAAAAACAGAATAGCTGTTAGCGAAGATCTCAGTTTGTTTCGGCAATTTGTCGAACTTCTAGACTTCCAGAAATATTTTCAGCATTTTTATTCTTAAGTTGTGCGACTACCTGTAATTCTGTGGTTGAGGTAATTAATATGATA
This sequence comes from Oreohelix idahoensis, assembly GCA_024509875.1. Classification (NCBI taxonomy): domain Eukaryota; kingdom Metazoa; phylum Mollusca; class Gastropoda; order Stylommatophora; family Oreohelicidae; genus Oreohelix; species Oreohelix idahoensis. Next base: position 909,225 of record JAMPIV010014643.1, on the reverse strand, counting down.
GATATATAGTTTTTGTGAGTGTTAAAGTGTTAAATCGCTTAATTCATTTTAATCTATTTCTTTAGCGCAGAAGAGAAATAAAGTGGTAGGCTATTATATTTTCTAGGGAAGCATTCAGTGGAAAGCAGACTAAAAATTAAATTTCTAGCTTATAACGGCAATTGTAGCTATTTATAAATTTAATTTAACTGCTAATACTCAGTCGAGTGTATTTTTCTAAACTAACGTATAAACTCTAGAATCCAGCCTCATGAATGGTGACGGAATACGCACGTGTTCTTAATTTATGAGGATTGCTGATTTTTAAATATAACTTACGTCACGGGAAGTTTAAATGATAAGCAAAGCTCTCTGCTTGCAAGTTTAATGTAAGTTTTAACCAGTACAGATTCTGTTTATTATATTATATGTGTTATTTTTCCTCCACACAGTGAAAGTTTTGGGGTGACCCTAACTTTACCAGCACCTAGTAGTAGTTTCCATACTTGTGAAGAAATAGACAGTCCTTATTTTGAACCACGTGGGTTTTCTCAAGTAACACTGATCTGACGGTGCAAGTTAGACAGAAATACTAATATCCCTATAACGGGTTTTCAAAGACTGTAATGATAAATACTGGACCTTGGAGCCAGCACTTAATTTCTTCTAGAAACTCTATATAATTTGCTGCCTGGTGGCGTGAATATTAACAATCATTTCCCGACTAGATTATATCTTGTGGACAAATCTGTGGTGTGACTAAAGTGAATCCTATACTGAGGGAAGGCACCGACCTGACATTCATCATTTTTTAGAAACCTACGCTATTGACACTGTGCTCTGCTAACTCCCGCGCCTGGAATAATTGTTAGGTGACTTAATCAGACATTTGAACAAATTTGCATACCCAAGTAGTCGTTCCCGGAGACTCCAAGTTAAATACGTCTTTTGGAACTGGGGACTTCTTGGCAGAAGACTGCATTTTTTGAGTCTGTGTGAAAATCTAAAATCAATGTGTTCCAAGAGGCAGCAAGCAAAGTCGTGAGTACAAGTGTGAGAAGCCATGGCGGAATGAATGAGTGTACGCTGGTTTGAGTGATATTTTTCACTATTTTATCTTTGACACCCTGTTGCTGTCCTAATTTTTTTTTCAATCTGCATAATTTGTTGCTAAGGCTAGAGTTCTTGTGTTTTTGTCTTAGGTTAAATCAGATTTTTTTTTCAAACTCTGTGCATATAATTACGAGATAAAACAAAGAAAAACTCTTAGACTCAAACCCTATGTATCTGTGACTCTGGCGCCATCATCTGTTCTCTTAACGGGGCCGGGCTAAACCTAGGTTAACACTATAACGGGGCTATCATCCTTGCAACATTTCCTTGATTTTTTTATGACTATGTGTATATGTATTTTCCTTGATGTACTTTCTTTGATGTTGTGAGCCGATTTTTCCTGATATTAAAATCGCTCTTGAACTAAATAATCGTGTTTGGTCAGCTCGTTCTAGATAATATATATATCATTGTTATAGTTTTCCCACGTCTGTGTGTTTACCTGTCGTCACGTGTATGTGCGTGCCTGTGAGTGATAGAAATATACGTAATATGTATATTGGTGTAGTCTGTCTGACGCTGTAACAACTGTTGTAGAAGATAGGTGAGAGAGAGAAGAATTCTTTTCGCTTTCAGAGACAGCCACTATATCAAATCTATCATCTCACGTGTGTGGAAATTCTATTACCTTTCACTAACTCTCACTGAGTCTATCACCTATTCAAACCTATTCAGAAGGGACCAAACCTAGTCTTAATTCTCCTATCGGAAATCTACGACAAATGGGTTCTCGTCCGTAGGATTTTTGAACTTAGAATAGGAAGACGAGTACGACAAATGAGGGCTCGTTTCCGGTCTTTGAACTTAGAATAGGAAGACGAGTACGACAAACGTGGACTCGTCTATCTGGATTTTGAACTTAAGATTCTGTATTCTCATATAGAGTAAGAGTGTGATGTCTTGTGAGTTGTTATATCTTTAAAAAAAATTACCCCCTAGACTAGCGATCTGTTTACGGGCGTGCTGACCACACAAACTAATAGGTTTTTTTTTCCACAGCATCTTTGAATAATATACATTTTAGTTACAGGTTGATTTTGTCGGGATATATGTTAACTGCGGATTGTAATACTAAATGCTGGTAAAGTGGTGAGTGTATAACATTCACTGGGTACTGAGGCAGAACGGCGTTTGAACTAAGTTAAGGAGTGTGTTTCGGACTTTTTGTCCAGATTAATTCCCTCCCTTACCCGATCTGACTTCAGGGGCGAACTTATAGTGGATTTTTAAAAATTAAGGGATTATTTTTCTCTTTAATTTTTGCTATACTCTTTTGCTTTTCCACTGTAGCAACTTATTTTTCAGTTGTAATCTTAACTACCATTTATTTGGCGTAGTCGTGTTTTGCATTAAGTGCTTTATTGCCGATAATAGCAGCGATAGTTAGATTTTACTTTGGAGGAGGTATCCCAGGGTTAAGGATATCATCTTTTGAATTTTTGGGTTTTTTTTTTCTCGTAAGTGGTAGGAACCAGGTTATTCTTTTTCCTATTTTCTATCTCCACGTGTCTCAGTCACTGACATAATATGGCCGAGAGGGCAAAGCTTAGACAACTTCTCAGGGACGAAGCGAGAGAGGAGGGACTGGAAGGAGAAGAAGCGAAAGCTTTTGTCAGAGACGAACTTGAGAGATACGATGCGGAAAGGAAAGCAGCTGAAGCTAAAGAGGAAAAAGAAGAACTCAAGAGGAAAGAAGCAGAAGCTAGGAGGAAAGAAGAAGCAGCCGAAGCTTTACAGCAGAAGAAAATGGACGAGGAAATGGAAATCCGCAGGATGCAGCATGAGGAAAGAGAGAAAGAGAAGGAGAGACAGCATGAGAAGGAGAGGGAGGAGAGAGAGGAAAGAGAGAAGGAGAGACAACATGAGTTGGCTCTTAAAGCTCTAGAACTTCAGAGCCGTGGGGCTGCCTCTACCTCCAGCAATGGAGAGTCTTCTCCTCATTCTTCCTTAACTGACCCTGCTAACACTCAATCTCTTCAACTAAATGCTATGTCTTTCACTCTTGAATCTTTTCCTTGTCCAAATGAGAAGATTGACACATGGTTAGAAAAATTTGAGAAAATTGCAACTCTGTACGGGTTAGAGAGGTCGCGTTGGAATATGAAACTTTCCCAGGCCCTAAAAGGTTCTGCTTATGATGTTTATTCTAAGCTGGAAAGTAGCCAACAAGACGACTACGATGTGTTGAAGAAAGCGTTACTGAAGCGCTTTGAAATGAACGCTCGCAAGTTTTTGCAACTGTTTCGCAACAGCCGGAAAGAGAATTCTGAAACTTTTCACCAGTTCTCATCTCGTCTTAAGGGATATCTAACAAAGTGCCTTGAGCTTTCGCAGCTCCCCTCTACCTATGAAGGTCTTGAGGAACTTGTTCTAACTGAACAAATAAAGAACACTTTGTCTGCTGATACCCGGAGATTTCTCGCTGAGCAGGGGGCAGAAAAACTTGAAGACATTTTGGAAAAGTCTGAGCGTTATCACAATGCGCTGGCTGAACTACCGGCCACAAAGCGGAAACCGACAGAGGAGCATTTTCGAAAACATAACCTAGAGCAATCTTCTCAGGCTTCTAACCAAAACAACCACAGAGAAACTGGACCTCAAAAACCCCCTCCTGAAAAATCCAAGTTCTACAAGAACAAGTACCCCAACCACCCCAAACAGTCTGATCAACCCGACCGACCTACATGGCAGCGTAGCCAGAAAGGACAAGGGGGCAAAGGGAGAACCCCTGAGCACGGGACATATGATCAGACCGAGCACACCGAGCCTAAACGCATCGGATGCTTATTAACAGTCTCGCAAGGCGGAATTATTGACAGTGATTCCCAACCTGTTGGGGATAGACCCTCAACGCGAGGTATTGTTACTTTGAACGGTTCTCAAACTTCTTGCTTATTTGACACGGGGCTTTCTTACGATTGCATTGTTGCCAGAAACCTGGTTAAACCCGGTCAAGACACAGGAGAGACCGTCAAACTTTGTGGAGTTCGTAAGAGTGATGCACCTACAGCGCTTCCCATCGCATTGGTGGAGATACACTCTGACTTTGTCAGAGGTGTGATCAAAGCGGCTGTTATGGATGATCCCATCTACCCAGTCATACTTGGCGGGAGATACGTGTGTATTGGGAAACCGGAAGAGCCGATTGTGGCAGCTGTAACTACAAGAGGGCAAACCAAGAAGGAACGGGAGCCTGCGCCAAATTTGTTACCTATGGAACTTAAAGAAGCGCAATACAAGGACCCTACTTTGGCACCCTGCTTTAGGAAACTGCCCATGGCTAAGGAACCCAAACAGCACGGGGACATTTTTTCTGAGGATGGCGTACTTTATCGGAGAACGGGCAAGCCTGACCAAGGTTACAACCAGCTCCTAGTACCGAAACAGTACAGAAGCCAAATCCTAGAAATGGGGCACTCTCTTCCCTTCAGCGGACATATGGGACAGAACGCCACAAACCAACGTATAACCACTCATTATTGGTGGCCAGGAGTAAACACTGATATTATCAGGTACGTCAAATCCTGTGCCCAGTGCCAACGGGTACCACCCAAGCAACGGACCCCCCCAGTCCACATGGGTGAAATGCCAATAATGGGAACACCATTCGAACGGGTTGTGATCGACATTTTAGGGCCTTTCGAAAGGACTAAAAGAAGGAACAGGTTTATCCTGACCTTAGTCGATACATGCACTTTATGGGCAGAAGCTATCCCGCTAACATGCGCAGATGCCAAGCATGTCGCAGAAGCCCTCGTGCAGATTTTCACTCGGTTGGGATTCCCTCAGCAAGTGTTGACGGATAATGGATCTCCATACCGAAACCTGTTGATGGATGAGATCGTTAAGATCTTGAGGACCCAACACATCCACACTAAGCCATATACTCCGGCGGGAAATGGGCTCGTGGAACGTGCTAATGGAAACCTCACCATGATGCTAAGTAAGCTGGCACAAGTGAAACCTGAAGATTGGGATCTCTGTATTCCTGCAGCATTATTTGGCTACAGAGAATCTCCTCATACTTCCACAGGATTTCCGCCAGCTACACTCTTATTCGGCAGACCCATTAAGGGCCCGCTTGAAGCCTTACTTCAGTCTCTGACAGACGAGAAGGCGGATGAGACAGTCGTCTCAGCAAGTAAATATGTGTCGGTTTTAAAGGAAAGGTTGAAACTAGGGTGGGACCTAGCAACGACTAACTTTAAGCGAGCTCGCACAAAGCACGCTAACCGATACAGGAAAGTCGCGGAAGAGAGAGAACTGGAAGCAGGAGAGAAAGTTTTGGTGTTACTCCCTACTGAGAACAACCAACTGAAGATCGGATGGCAAGGGCCGTTTACCGTCCTGAAAAAGATTTCTAAGGCTAACTACCAGATCTCTATTGAAGGAAAGGAGAAGGTTTTCCATTTAAATCTCTTAAAGAGATACTTGGAAAAACCAGTGCCAACCTCCGACCATCTCCTGACGATCGCCAAAACTGACGAAGATGATGATAGTGGCAGGGATATTCCACCGCTATCACAGGAAATCTTTCAAAAATGTCAGAAGCGGCGACGCTCTTTCAAGCGCGCATGGGAGACATTCCGGGGGAAGGAAACTTTGAGGAGTGGACTTGAGTAGGAATTGGACGGAGATGGAGAGGGAAGAAGACAGACACCCCGAAGCTACGGTTATAGGAAATTAAACTCCATAACGTAGACATGGAGTGCTTCCATATCTTAAAGGGGGGAGGCTCTGTCACGTAGGGTTTATATTCATTTAATTTCCTACATCTTCTTCCTATTCTTTCACATCAACTCTCTCTTTTTAATATCTCTGTACTTTTTTTTTCCTGTGTATTTTTCATCCATTCGTTTTGCGAATATTATTCTCATATAATTCGCAAACTTTACCTGTTTCTTTCTCTTAAACTGAGAATCGCGCTAGGACGATATTACGTAGATGTCAGGGCTGCAGGGCGTCAGAAGGCGTGATAAGTCGGTTCGCTGAACATAGGACGTAGCAAATCGTCTACACTCTCACCGAGCGCGCGAGCTTCTTCTCGGCATTAGTCCCGGTGAGGTGTGATACTTTACATCTGCACCGGTCAGTATCCAGACATCTGTCTGGAAATCCCAAACTGACACGGCGCTCACTTGGGCCATGGTCAGCTGTAGTGTGAAAACTGCCCTACAATGGAGTCAGGCTGTCTGGGATTTGAAACTGACACGCGTACATCGTGGTCAGTAGGTGACAGTTACGACACGCGTTAAGCGGACGTAAATGTTGGGAGTAGGGGAGATAATTTCGCTTGGCGAAGTAAGTTTGGGCCCTTTGTCTGATTTTAAGATATTGGCCAAGTTTGAAACTTTAATTTCATTCTCGCTCATAGACTCCACAGTAGATAGGTCGCTCGAAAAACAGAATAGCTGTTAGCGAAGATCTCAGTTTGTTTCGGCAATTTGTCGAACTTCTAGACTTCCAGAAATATTTTCAGCATTTTTATTCTTAAGTTGTGCGACTACCTGTAATTCTGTGGTTGAGGTAATTAATATGATAGATATATAGATTTTGTGAGTGTTAAAGTGTTAAATCGCTTAATTCATTTTAATCTATTTCTTTAGCGCAGAAGAGAAATAAAGTGGTAGGCTATTATATTTTCTAGGGAAGCATTCAGTGGAAAGCAGACTAAAAATTAAATTTCTAGCTTATAACGGCAATTGTAGCTATTTATAAATTTAATTTAACTGCTAATACTCAGTCGAGTGTATTTTTCTAAACTAACGTATAAACTCTAGAATCCAGCCTCATGAATGGTGACGGAATACGCACGTGTTCTTAATTTATGAGGATTGCTGATTTTTAAATATAACTTACGTCACGGGAAGTTTAAATGATAAGCAAAGCTCTCTGCTTGCAAGTTTAATGTAAGTTTTAACCAGTACAGATTCTGTTTATTATATTATATGTGTTATTTTTCCTCCACACAGTGAAAGTTTTGGGGTGACCCTAACTTTACCAGCACCTAGTAGTAGTTTCCATACTTGTGAAGAAATAGACAGTCCTTATTTTGAACCACGTGGGTTTTCTCAAGTAACACTGATCTGACGGTGCAAGTTAGACAGAAATACTAATATCCCTATAACGGGTTTTCAAAGACTGTAATGATAAATACTGGACCTTGGAGCCAGCACTTAATTTCTTCTAGAAACTCTATATAATTTGCTGCCTGGTGGCGTGAATATTAACAATCATTTCCCGACTAGATTATATCTTGTGGACAAATCTGTGGTGTGACTAAAGTGAATCCTATACTGAGGGAAGGCACCGACCTGACATTCATCATTTTTTAGAAACCTACGCTATTGACACTGTGCTCTGCTAACTCCCGCGCCTGGAATAATTGTTAGGTGACTTAATCAGACATTTGAACAAATTTGCATACCCAAGTAGTCGTTCCCGGAGACTCCAAGTTAAATACGTCTTTTGGAACTGGGGACTTCTTGGCAGAAGACTGCATTTTTTGAGTCTGTGTGAAAAATCTAAAATCAATGTGTTCCAAGAGGCAGCAAGCAAAGTCGTGAGTACAAGTGTGAGAAGCCATGGCGGAATGAATGAGTGTACGCTGGTTTGAGTGATATTTTTCACTATTTTATCTGTGACACCCTGTTGCTGTCCTAATTTTTTTTTCAATCTGCATAATTTGTTGCTAAGGCTAGAGTTCGTGTGTTTTGTCTTAGGTTAAATCAGATTTTTTTTTTTTCTCAACTCTGTGCATATAATTACGAGATAAAACAAAGAAAAACTCTTAGACTCAAACCCTATGTATCTGTGACTCTGGCGCCATCATCTGTTCTCTTAACGGGGCCGGGCTAAACCTAGGGTTAACACTATAACGGGGCTATCATCCTTGCAACATTTCCTTGATTTTTTATGACTATGTGTATATGTATTTTCCTTGATGTACTTTCTTTGATGTTGTGAGCCGATTTTTCCTGATATTAAAATCGCTCTTGAACTAAATAATCGTGTTTGGTCAGCTCGTTCTAGATAATATATATATCATTGTTATAGTTTTCCCACGTCTGTGTGTTTACCTGTCGTCACGTGTATGTGCGTGCCTGTGAGTGATAGAAATATACGTAATATGTATATTGGTGTAGTCTGTCTGACGCTGTAACAACTGTTGTAGAAGATAGGTGAGAGAGAGAAGAATTCTTTTTCGCTTTCAGAGACAGCCACTATATCAAATCTATCATCTCACGTGTGTGGAAATTCTATTACCTTTCACTAACTCTCACTGAGTCTATCACCTATTCAAACCTATTCAGAAGGGACCAAACCTAGTCTTAATTCTCCTATCGGAAATCTACGACAGTTAATGAAAAGTCAATTTACCTTGCCTTCAGGAAATACACAGAAATATCACGCCTCCCGACATGTGGGAAACACTAGAGGTATTATCTCGAATAAACGAAATATCCATTAAGAGGACTACACATCCCTGACAGAACAAAAAAATAGCGGAGATCCCCTCTTCAACGAGGCATCTCTTTCGCCATTCAAATCGCTCACTCCACTAGTGGTGGGCGGAAACCGATCGACCAAAAAACAAGACCAGTCATGCGCAGTCCAGCGCAAAAAGACCACAGCTCAAAACTTAACTGCATTCAATACCAACGCGGGAAGACAAATGCTTACCGAGAAAAGTGACTATAAATTTCAAGCAGTTGTTGCCCTTGCGTTATAAAATAGATATTGTAATAAAACGATGTTGCGAGAATTTATCACGCAACATATCACCACCTCCTCCCGATAAAAAAAAAATGTGGAACATATTTTTTTTTAAATATCAAAGAGCATGCGATAAGCGGCTCAAAACGCACGAATTATGCGCTGATAATTAATTAAATTGCCTAACATGAGGCTAAATATAGAGTGTCTGGTGAGGATATACCTCAACAGAAAAATAAATATGTCTCAAAAAATATTCACATCGGGGAGGTGTCACCAACACACATCACGTTAGCATGTAAACACAATATACGTATGCAAGTAACCATAATCATCATTAAACAGCATACTCTAATATTGTCTTTAAAAATGGATGTACAAATCTGATAGGAAAATTTAAATAGTACATTCTTTGACATGTAATGACATAAGTACATAGTAAAGTTAAACTACATGACGATCCAGGACATATGCTCTGGTATTCCGAGGGTAAGTACACAATCTAGAACTCGTAAGGTAAGTCCTCAGCTCAACAATGACATTCTGAGAAAGTACAAGCAATATAATGCTAATTAATAACTAATATGCTTCATAAGGTACAATACATTATTAATAATTGTGGCTGTTTAGTAAACTAACGGCCTTATATTAACTACTCAGTCCTCCTCTATCATTTTTAAAAAACGAACAGAAGAAGATGACAACAAAGCACGATAGTGTGTACATATAAAGTAAGTACAGATGTGCTAATCTATTGTAGAAATATAGGTGTGTTATGACTCTGTAATATATAGAAATATAGGACAGAAGTATTAGTTGGAGTCATGTGGGCATCTAGACAAAATGTCAGCCATCACATTATCCGCACCACGGATAGCTCGTACCGTGAAGTGAAAAGGTTGAAGAGCTATAGCATATCGAGTGGATCTCGAACTCTTCAAATTCTTAGTCTGAATAGCTGTAAGAGCTTTCTGATCAGTCTCTAGAATGAAATGTGCGCCCAGGAGGAATCTTTGTAGCTTTAGAATTGACCAAACCATCGCTAACAACTCACGGTCTAAAACCGAGTAGTTCCTCTCTGCCGCATTTAGTTTTCTAGAAATGTACATAACAGGATGCAGAGTATTTGCATATTCTTGCATCAGTGCTGCTCCAATCCCAGTGGATGAAGCATCACTCCGAAGAACAAAAGTCCTATCAAGAGTAGGTAATCTTAAGATGGGAGGAGAAGAAAATATATTCTTGATTTGGTCTAGTGAAGATTGGCATTCTTCAGACCAACGGACCAGATTAGGCGAACCTTTCTTCAACAATGTTGAGAGAGGTGCCATGATCGAAGATAAATTTGGAATAAATCTCCCATAAAATTGAATTAAACCTAAGAGACTCCTAACTTGTTTCTTCGTTTTAGGAACAGAGATGTTCAGTATTTTGGAAGTATTGTGGTCTTCTGTCTTCAAGAGGCCATGACCAACACGATGACCCAGGAAAGAGATTTCACCAAAACCAACAAAAGCTTTAGAAGGTTTTGCTGTCAAATTATTCTCACGTAGAGTGGACAGTAAGTCATATAACCCTAAATAGTGATCTTCCCAGGTATCACTGAAGAGACAGATGTCATCTAAGTATGCGATGACATCCGAACGATGTGACAGAATTCGACGCATCATGCGAACGAAAGTGGCAGGGGCGTTCATGAGACCAAAAGGCATAACATTCCATTGAAATAGACCCCTAGGTGTAGAAAAAGCAGTAAGAGGTTTGGCATGCTCTGCTAAAGGCACTTGCCAATAACCTTTAGACAAGTCAAGTTTAGTGAAGAATCTAGAATTAGAAAGTCTAATCAGTAGATCTTCTAACAAAGGCATCGGTTCAGCATCGAACTTTGTGACCTGATTCAATTTGCGATAATCAACACAAATTCGTATGTTCTTATCCTTCTTCCGGACAATAACCATGGAAGAAGAATATGGTGAAGTCGATGGTTCAATTATATTTAATTGAATCATTTCATCCAATTCCTTTTCCACTTGCGACTGAAAGTGTATAGGAATAGGATAAGGCCTAACCCTAATTGGATTATTGTCGGTAAGAATTATGTCATGTTCTATGACATCTGTGTGTCCAGGAATGTCAGTGAGAACATCCTGAAATGTTTGTAACATCGACGAGACTTGTCGATGTTCGTCACCAGAAAGATTAGGAGAAACAGAAACGTTTTTCCAAGATTCCGTAGAACGTAATGGAACCACTGGAAGGGGAAGATTAACATAAGAGAAGGTAGATTCCTCATCCTGTATGACAGACAGGGATGAATAATGACCGTGAGGTGCAGGAGCATCATCCGTTGCCTGGAAAATAGGCAGCAAATAGTCCGGACGTTCGTGAAATTCCGAAAGCATGTTTTTGTGGAAAGTTTTATGCTTTCCATCAATATCGACCACATAGTCAACATCGGAAATCCGAGAGACTATTGCATACGGACCTTTCCATGCAATAAGAAGTCTATTTTCCCTACTGGGGAGTAGGACGAATGCTTTGTCACCTGGACAAAGTTGTCGTAGACATCTATTCTTGTTAGCAAACTGTCTTGCCTTCTCTTTAGCAATTTCTGATGAAGCAGTTGCTAGCTTACATGCCTCAATGATCTTTTGTCTAAGAGCAATGACATACTCATATGAGGATTGAGTTTCATCGCTAATATCATCGGCAGTGATGAGATCGTGTAATAAAGACATAGGGCCGCGTGGACGCGCGCCAAAGACAAGTTCGAAGGGAGAAAATCCTGTGTGTTCATTAGGGACTTCTCTATGGGCAAAGAGAGCCGCGGGTAAAACCCTGTCCCAATCTTGAGGATGATCTTCAGTTATCTTACCAAGCAAAGTCTTGAGCGTTCTATTCAGACGCTCAACTAACCCATTAGACATAGGATGGTAGATACTACTGAGAGATCGTTCAATATGTAAGGTAGACATTACCTGTGACATAGTGTCAGATATGAGTTGAGTGCCATGGTCTGACAATATTTCTCTGGGGAACCCCAAGCGAGAAAATATCAACCAAAGAGCATCTGCGATATCTGTAGTAGATATGCTCTTAAGAGGAATAGCCTCTGGCCAACGTGTGCACATATCGACACATGTAAGGATAAACTGATGTCCTCTGGCCGACTTGACCTTAAAAGGGCCAATAATATCTATGGCCATTTTCTGAAACGGCCGAATAGGAATGTCAGCAGCCTGGATAGGCGCAGCATGTCGTGGTCCTCTAGATTTGACCTCCTGACATACCTTGCATGATCGGCAGTAAATACGAATGTCCTTATTGACAAAAGGCCAAAAGAAAGCCGCAAGGACTCTCGACTTCGTACGGGAAAAACCCATATGTCCAGCACATTGCGAGTCATGAGCATGTTGTAATATTTGCACTCTCATGCTCTTGGGAACAAGAATTTGCGAATGTGCCGACGTAGTCGAATCTTGTACCATACGTACAAGTACGCCGTTTCTCATTGCAATCCAAGATTTTCTATTTGTATCCTGATTCGGATCACCTTTCTTCGCAAGAACGAAGAATTTTTTTAAAGAAGGATCTTCTTCTTGCAATTTTATGAAAGAGTCACGAGTGATTACTAAGTGACTATCTTGGCTATCAACTTCATTATCACTATTCAGTGAAGTTTCGGGTGTTTGTAGAGCTTGTGCTCTTGTAACTACTGCATTTGTAGCTTGCATGTTATTATCTTCCCAAGCAGCAATCTGCTGTGGGGTACACTCCCTAACTCCGTGAATACGACCAATAATAAGGTCCGCAATAGGATTAGGTAAGAGACAAGCATGCACATCTCCAGTAAAGAAAGGAGTGGCAATGCGAATTACAGCAGTAGGATATTTTTCTAGAGTGCCGCCAAATGTGACACATTTAATAACCCTTCCTGTAGCACAAGATGGATCTACAAGCGATTGTCTAACACCAATAGTGGTGCATCCGGAATCGAAAAGTAGTGAGACCGGAGTATCATTAACAAGACCCTTATGTAGAATTAAAGAACCCCTCCCGTCATGCGCAACAGCAGCAGGAAGAGCGGGAAGTGGGTGACCACAACTCAAAGTAGTTATGGTACCCGGTTCGAATAAAGTACTGCATTGGGGGCATTTGTTTGCTCTCTCAAAGTCAAAAGCAGAACCAGTGACAGCGTCAAAGTTTTTCCTATCAACAACATGATTACAGGCTCCCTCAGTTTCCTGTTGTACAGCATTAGCCTGCTGATATCTCTTTTTTTTTGTGTTGAGATCTACCCCGACTATTATTACCTCTGAAGTTATCAGAGTTATTATTATCTCTGCAGTTATTATTGTCTCTATTGTAATTGTTATCCTGGTTCGAATTCCAGTTTCCACGATTACTATCATGTTCACATTGATGCGAACATCTATTTGTTTGGTTCTGAGGTCTTCGGCAGGAATAACCTCTATTACCATATCCTCTTTTGAAATGCTTATAATTATTAGGGTGATAGTAACGAGTACTATCAGGTTGTCTCCAATTCTTCGAAGAAGAATCACCATGAAATTGATTTCCATGATTTTGACAGAAATTACCGCTACTCTTTCTATCAAAATTTTGTTGGAATCTACGAGCAAAGTTTTGGCCATACGGAGCTGCCGAAGCAACTGGTAAACCTTCTTTCACCTTAGAGTTACCCATGGTTATGTGTGGGTGCGCAGTTACGTATTGGCAACAGAAATCTTCCATTTCTTTTATTGTTTTAGGTTTACGTTCATGAAGGAAAGCAAGGAAAGACTCATTGACAGACGACATGACTTTGTCTCTAAGTATTAAGTCCATAAGTCCTTCATAAGTTTTTTCCGTCTTAGATAGTTCAACCCATCGTGAGAAAGTAATGCGTATTCTTGCAATAAACTCGGAGAATTCAACTCCATTTTCAGGTAACATGTTTTTAAATTGTAGACGATAGCCGTCTTCGTTAAGCTGATAATTCTTTAACAAAGCGGCCCTGACAACCTCATAATTGTTCTTGTCAGGTTCATCCACCATATTTAATATACTTAGAGCTTTACCTGTCAGTATCCCTGATAACTGATAAACATATTTTGCTTTGTCTATGTTATGAGCTGTACATGCTTGTTCAAATCTGTCCAGATAGAACATTATGTCATCACTGCAAGGACTAAATGTTGGTAACTTAATCTTAAAAGTATCATTATTAGCCTTACCAGAAGATGAACCCTTGTTTGAATCATTACCATTACTCATGCTCGTCAATTTCAATTTTTCCAACTCTAAAGCTAAGACCTTTTCTTCATGTTCCATTTTTGCTTTCTCTTTCCTCTCATCAGACTCTCTCTGTAATCTTCTTTCCTCAGCCTGAGCCTCTTTTTGAAGTCTTTCATTTTCAGCTTCTTTTTCAAGTCTTTTATTTTCAGCCTCTTTTTCAAGTCTTTTATTTTCAGCCTCTTTTTCAAGTCTTTTATTCTCAGCCTCTTTTTCAAGTCTTTTATTTTCAGCCTCTAGCTGTAGCTGGAGTTTTCTCTCCTCAGCTTCTGATTCCCTTTTTTGTTTTTCCATTTCCATTTGGAATCTTTTTTCATCCACCTGCATCTGCAGTTTCTTTTGTTCAGCTTCCATTGCTTTATCATATCGAGCAGTTGCAAATTCTTCTAACTTATCACCAGTCTTCCCAAGCAATTTACCCTGCTCAATAAAGTGCTCAATGTAGACATGTTGTCTAACATATGAGTCCAAAACCTGAAATAATTAACTAATTTATTTCAAACCTAAGTGTAACAAGTCTTAATTAAGCACTTGTATATTCACATCACATTATATTATCCCAGTCTCTGTGGGAAACAAGTCTCCAATCAAAGAACTTGTATATGAAATATCAGCACTCAATTCTTGATCATAAGTGCACTTCTCATTCAATAGTGCACGACACTATTCATCATTCATTTATCATCAGTGTAGTAGTAACAGTGCATTAGCATAGCCCATTAACTAATTACTATAACTGTAAACAATGACTATGTAAACACATGCAGAATGTAAACATTGAAAATGTAAACAATGCAAACAATGTAAACAATAACAATGTAAACAATAACAAAGATCAGCAACAATACAAAAACGTTCGCAGAAATCAACTAAAAATAAAGCAGAAATTAATGAAATATCACAAAAAAATGTGACGATATCTGCGCTATAATTAAACAAAATACATGACACCACAGTGTATAAACAAAAATGTTGTATGAAACTAAATTATAGACAAGAGTAGGCTAACAAATACAAACAAATCAAAAACAAAACTAAAGAATGCGAAATAATAACGAAAACAATATTAAAACATGTCATCACAGCTAACATAAATAGCAACAGAAGTCGCTTAGCAAATTCCAGTATCGGAAATTTGCAAACCCTACAGAAAACGCTCACAATAGACGACCTCTATGACGTGGCATAATCTAACGGAGACACCACCCAACCGAGAACCCGCTGAAATATAAACATATAAATATACAAATAACATATAGACATAGAATGAGATGATACACAGAAGACTCAGCAGAAGTATAAGGGCACAGTTTACATACAAACAGGCCACTTAACTTATAGGCTTCCAATCGTCGAACAGCAGAAAAAAAAACGGATGTCAATCAACGTCCTAAAGAGCGAAGCTCCAACGATGATGGCACATCTGAACTGCTTCCACTGCTAACACGATGGTACAAGAGCTTCTGAAATACTGTGTGTTGAGTTGTTTCGGCACTTGACCTTCTAATCCAAAAGTAAGTTGATGGAAATCGGTACTTGGCCTTCTTCAGAAAACAACCCGTTTCAACCGGCACTTGACCTTCACAAAAATGACAGCACTGGAACCTTGACAGCAGCAACTTGCTTGACTTGCGTAAAAGATAACAGCAGTCCGAGTTATCCGGCAACATGTAACAACGCCGGGTACTGTCAAATTCTTGTTTCCGTCAAAAAGTTGAAATTTTGACTTTTACCGGGCAACGCCGAGTACTTTGAAAATTTTGAAGATGTTGACTGTATTGAAGAATGTTAATTTCTTGAAGGATGCTGATGAATTCTTGTTGAAAATGAAGTGGGTAAGGGACCCCGTGTTTGCTGGTACCAGAATCAAACCAGCTTATGGCCACCAAATGATGCGTGATGCCATATGATGATGGATGGTATCCGCATGTCTGGTTTTGTGTAGTGTGCAGATGTGTTCAGTCAAACAATGTTCATACAAAAATAACAGGGCAATCCACATAGAACGTCAGTAAACTCACGACGGATAAAGTCAATGATTCTTGTAACAGCCGTTGACGTTTTTCTTCATTATTTATTGTGGACGCCACAGTGACAAAATGGTTACGCGAATATGTAGGCACATCAAACAGTCATTATCACAGCAACATTCAATACAGCAATAGACGGTAGACAGCATTACAATGATGAGTCAGATGCATGTTATATTTCATAGTGCTGTAAATGTAGTCAGGTGAAAAACTCCATCCTTTTCTATAACAGCCAGGAGATAACCAGATGTATGAGATCAGTTCACTCTCCTTAGTCTGACTTCAGCAAGACAGACACGTCTGCCGAAGTATAAGTAATGTCCTCAAAAATATCCTCTAGATAATAAAGGTTTTCCAAACCTAGTTCATTTAACAAAGTAGCAAGTAATGGTCCTTGGGACATGCATCAACCGATGCAGTACAATACAGCGACATGTGAGCTGGGAAAACATCTCGTGACGACGACTTTCGAAGACAGGCTATGAATCGAAATCGCTCACGACCCAAAATCGATAGAGTTAATGAAAAGTCAATTTACCTTGCCTTCAGGAAATACACAGAAATATCACGCCTCCCGACATGTGGGAAACACTAGAGGTATTATCTCGAATAAACGAAATATCCATTAAGAGGACTACACATCCCTGACAGAACAAAAAATAGCGGAGATCCCCTCTTCAACGAGGCATCTCTTTCGCCATTCAAATCGCTCACTCCACTAGTGGTGGGCGGAAACCGATCGACCAAAAAAACAAGACCAGTCATGCGCAGTCCAGCGCAAAAAGACCACAGCTCAAAACTTAACTGCATTCAATACCAACGCGGGAAGACAAATGCTTACCGAGAAAAGTGACTATAAATTTCAAGCAGTTGTTGCCCTTGCGTTATAAAATAGATATTGTAATAAAACGATGTTGCGAGAATTTATCACGCAACAGGATCTCGATGGCGACATACTGCTCTACAGTGGAGTCCCCACAACCGAAAGAGCTAAAGGGAACCAGACCAGAAGGAAGACAGCGGATAGAATAGTATGGCGCTTTCTCTGGCAAACCTCTACACCTCAGGGTAGAAGAGAAACGACTAAGTAAGTAAGTCAGGTAATGGAAACATCAGGTTAAGAAATGGCAAAACACTTTGATCAATGAATCCTCCGTACACATAATAATGTAAATTGACAGATACGTTTGACTACACAGCATTCTCGACTGTCAGTTATAAATGACATACAATTAACACCGCCTTAGCTTTCTTGTTTGTCAAAGAAAGTGTTTTCTCTCGCTTGGAATGTCAAGGGATGTAATCATTTGCTGTGATTTTTATTGATAGTCTCCACCAGCGTTAGCGGACTGACCCAAAAAAGTACATAATAAGACTTGCACATTAAATCCGCCGAAAACGACGGGGAAAATTGAAATAGCAACGGCAGTACCGGACAGGACTTAGACATTGGAAGTAATAAAAAATAAATAAATGAATATTGCCACACACAAAAAACAACAACAAACTAACACCAACTGATTAATTCATCAGACATGATTGCCTGCGCCAGACGGCTGAAGACTTGATAGATGAGGTAATAGTTGAATTCTTTGTTCTTTAGATCATGAAATAGAGCGCACTTGAATGTTCTTTTAATTGTATACGTAACTATGCGTGATGTGTCCGCTATATTAGAACAGTGTTATCTTATCAGCAGATGTTCTCTAACAGTTTGTGGCAGAAGTTAGTTAATAGTTCAATGATTTATTACCTTCGATTTGCTTATGTCTTGCATTTTGTTGTGACAAGTTTTTGTTTTAAGAACAGAGGAGATCCCAAGTCTGTGAGTTCAATGATTTATGACCACTTGCTGTAACTGTTCTTCAGTGTTACAAAGAACCAATCCTGACATACGGGAGGGCATAATGGACAGAACACAAGTAGGGAAAGCAAAGGAGGTAACAGAGATGAAAGTTGCAATTGCGCTAAGGAAGCTTATTTCTCATGTTAGAAAGAAGCAATCCACTTCTTTTGGGCACGTTATGAGAAGAAGAAAGTTGGAATATATCGTAGCAGGAAAGATTGAAGGTAAAATACATAGAGGAAGACATAGAGCAGATTCTGGACAGTTTGCCATCACGGCATGGAGAGGACTCAAACAACAGAATTGATAACAGTACTGCAGACAGGAAGCTGTGAAGAAACGTGATCGCTTACGTCACCAGATATAATACTTGAAGAAGAAGTTGTAACCAGCTGTGTTAGTTGTAATAGTGCTTGTCTTCTGCCGTAATGTCGACGGGTGTATGTTTTCGCGTCTTGATTTATAACGTAATGAATATTTGCACAAAGAGTATTATCATAATTAACATTAACTTAAGGACTAGAAAATGACCGGAAACACACACGGAGAAGAGAACAGGAGAAAAGTTTGAAAGAGATGAAGAAGTCGTGGACAATCTTGAACAGATAACACAGGACAAGAAGGCTTGGCATGAATTTGTTGAAGGTGTATACATCCCGGGGAGCTTTAAAATAATGAATGAATGAATTAATAAATGAATGATGATTACTAAGTGAGACAAAGTAATAGAACGATAAAAAATTAAGGCAAACAACAAAACTGAACTTTGTTCCTTACCTCTACTTCCTGTCCTTTCGCCTTTTGAGTCTTCTCGAGTTCTTTCCGCTCATGAGAAATCGATTCCAAAAGTTGTCTTGAACTGATTCCATTCTTGTAATTGTCTGTTTTATTTTCATTTTTATATTTATCATTATCATAAAAGTCGCTCTCGACTTCTTCTGCTTTATGGCTCTCTAAGTCTTTCCACGCTCCTCCCTTATTAGTGCTCGAATTATTTGAATTGGTTAGTTTCTTAAACCGTTCCTCTCGCGGTT
The DNA here is from genome assembly GCA_024509875.1 of Oreohelix idahoensis. Classification (NCBI taxonomy): domain Eukaryota; kingdom Metazoa; phylum Mollusca; class Gastropoda; order Stylommatophora; family Oreohelicidae; genus Oreohelix; species Oreohelix idahoensis. Next base: position 890,212 of record JAMPIV010014643.1, on the reverse strand, counting down.
TCTCTTGTTTCATTTTCCATTTTTGAAAGTCTGTCAGCTTGTCTTCGCTGTCCACTCGCAGATCTTCATCTGGTTCAGCCAAACGTTCAGCACGTTGTGGCTGCTGTGACACCTGTAATTGCTGCCGTATTAATCTGTTATTTTGAGATGCCAACAAGACGTCATTGCTGCTGCGAGATGTTTTAATATTGGGATCATAAAAGCCACTGTTATTTTCGTTGTCGACAAAGTTGCTGTTGGCATCTGGCAAAGACTTAAGTGACCCAGAGTTGGGCTTCTCACTGAAAGGATTGTAAGCTGTTAGGCCGCTGACTGCTTTATGTGACTTTGCTTGAATTTCTGGTCGGGTTGTTTTATTGGTAACTTCCTGCGTAGGGTGGGATCGCTGTATCGGCGCTAATGGTTGCAGTCGATCTCTTCCGAAGTTAGTTCTCTGTGTCTTTAAGCTGCTACCACTTCCAGCGCTTCCAGACCACTCACCTGCGGACGAGGAACCCGTGGCCTGGCGGTAATGATTATGTATAGAAGGTATAGAAACACCATTGGCCTCCATTCGTCTTCGTTCGTTAAAAAAATCTCGCACAGATACTTGATCAGTGGCTTTCCTGTCGTCATTCTGCGTATCTAAAATAAAATATATATATAAAAAATCATAGAAACATAAGTATACATTGGCAGCAATATACAGTTGGAGGAACAGTCACAGATACCAAAATAAAAATACAATAGGTTAGAGAAGCTTTCACATCACTGAAAAATATATGTAGATCAAAAGAAATCATGTCCAACATAATAAACATCTGAATTTTCAATTCAGAGGTCAAGTCAGCAATATTGTATGGCTCTGAACCGAGGAGAACAACAAAGACAACAACAAACAAGTTACAGACTGATTGCATAGAATAGAAGGTTTGAAATAGTGTGACATAATCAGGGCCGAATTTAGATAATGTAAGGCCCTAAGCTATAGAAAGCTGTGGAGGCTCTTTTGGCAATTGGTAAGAGATAATAAGGCCGTGCGGCAACTGAACGTGGCAATAGAGACCCCTTGAGACTGTGAGGCCCTAAGTTGTAGCTTATTTAACTAAATCCAGTCCTGGACATAATCACTAATGTGGAACTGATGATAAGTACAAGAAAAGTACCAGTTGAGCAACAGATGACAAATACCAGAAAAGTACCAGTCGAGCAAGAGATGACAAATACCAGAAAAGTACCAGTCGAGCAAGAGATGACAAATACCAGAAAAGTACCAGTCGAGCAAGAGATGACAAGTACCAGAAAAGTACCTGTCGAGCAAGAGATGACAAGTACCAGAAAAGTACCAATCCAGCAAGAGATGACAAGTACCAGAATAGTACCAGTCGAGCAAGAGATGACAAGTACCAGAAAGGTACCAGTGGAGCAAGAGATGACAAGTACCAGAAAGGTACCAGTGGAGCAAGAGATGACAAGTACCAGAAAGGTACAAGTGGAGCAAGAGATGACAAGTACCAGAAAAGTACCAGTCGAGCAAGAGATGACAAGTACCAGAAAAGTACCAATCCAGCAAGAGATGACAAGTACCAGAATAGTACCAGTCGAGCAAGAGATGACAAGTACCAGAAAAGTACCAATCCAGCAAGAGATCACAAGAACCAGAAAAGCACCAGTCGAGCAAGAGATGACAAGTACTAGAAAAGTACCAGTTGAGCAGCAGATGACAAATACCAGAAAAGTACCAATCGAGCAAGAGATGACAAATACCAGAAAAGTACCAGTCGAGCAAGAGAAGACAAGTACCAGAAAAGTACCTGTCGAGCAAGAGATGACAAGTACCAGAAAAGTACCAATCCAGCAAGAGATGACAAGTACCAGAATAGTACCAGTCAAGCAAGAGGTGACAAGTACCAGAAAAGTACCAATCCAGCAAGAGATGACAAGAACCAGAAAAGTACCAATCCAGCAAGAGATGACAAGAACCAGAAAAGTACCTGTCGAGCAAGAGATGACAAGTACTAGAAAAGTACCAATCCAGCAAGAGATGACAAGTACCAGAATAGTACCAGTCGAGTAAGAAATGACAAGTACCAGAATAGTACCAGTCGAGCAAGAGATGACAAGTACCAGAAAAGTACCAATCCAGCAAGAGATGACAAGAACCAGAAAAGTACCAGTCGAGCAAGAGATGACAAGTACCAGAAAGGTACCAGTCGAGCAAGAGATGACAAGTACCAGAAAAGTACCAATCCAGCAAGAGATGACAAGTACCAGAAAGGTACCAGTCGAGCAAGAGATGACAAGACGACGTTGAAGATGGACAGGATACACACTGAGGAAACCTGTTAATAGCATTAGAAGGCAGTCCTTGTTCTGGAATCCCCAGGGTAAGAGAGGTAAGAACGCATGGACAAGAGAACTGGAGACAGACAAGGAGGGGATGAAGAAGACCTGGAAAAGACCTTGAGCCGATGGCACCGAGACAGGAAGACGTGATATCAGTTTGTTTAAGGTCTATGCTCTTTGGACAGTTGAAAGGTGATGATGAAAGAAATAAAAAGACGAATTTTTTTTTATTTTTTTTTGGGGGGGGGGGGGGGGGGGAGAGGGGGGAAGGGGGGGGGAAGAGATATAAAACAAGTTGTCTGTTCAAGAACGTGATCTTTTTTTTTTATTATTTCAGAACACAGACACACTGTCACATATGGAATTAGTGCAGCAGTGACCGTCCACTTCCCCCCCCGGGTTATATTTTTTTGCTACATTAACCTTTTGCGCCCCCCCCCCCTCCCATCTAGGAGGGTTTTTTTTGGCTACACGAACGCCTGATTCACTATAGCAATTAACACGCAAGCCGTCTGGCAATTAAGCACGGTGGAACAGAGCGAAGTGCGCAGCACGGCGTAATCGTTCTTTGATCAGAGAAACACGCGGGCAGAGGCCAGGCGTTAACAGTTTCTTTGAAGAATCAAGGGCGATAAGTCTGAAACGTACCTTGGATTGTTACATTTTCAGGGGAATTAACTTACGTAGCTGATATGTGGCAGGCGGGGAGAATGAAAAACAAGCCAGAGGTTGTCGGTCGGCAGAGGTGAAGAAAAAACCTTTCATTCAGGAATCGAACCGTAGATGTGCCCGGCCCTGGCCGTAGGTGCGACTTTCGCATTAAGGAGCGAAAGAACGGCATCTATGGATATATATCCCGTCTCCCCAAAAGTTATTATCAGTTGCTCAGAGAATTTTCTGAAATAACTAGCTCGATATAGTTTTCGTACAAAGTGAATGCTTAGATTCGTGGAGTTGTTTCCATCTTTCTCTGTTTGCGGTAATTTATATACTAGCCGTTAAGTGATTTAGTGTGTTAAAAGTTTTTCATTATATTTCACTGGGATTTTCTGTGTTAAATTGAATAGCGTATTAAATAACATATAGCTAAATTTCTCCAGCTGTAAAGTAAATTTAATTACTCGCTATTCCCCAGAAAGAGATGCTTTAATTGACTAGTACATACATTAAACAACTGTCTACTGACGGTATATATTATTTACTTATATCCATTTTGTGTAATTTTATAAATGACTAGTGTTCATATCACGCGTTAGGGACCCAAAGATGCAGCAATAGAGAATGCAGTCAGCGACCCATAGCTTAACTGCTTGCATCAGAGTCAGCGAACCAGAGCTGACCAAGACCCTACTCCACCTCCACGTGGCGGTCCTGGAAACAGGCTGCATCACTGCAGTCTGGCTGAGAGAGTAGGGATCGAAGAGGGAAGGCAAACCCGGTCCCAACAAATGCCGTGCTGAAGTCGGATGTGTCGGCCAAAAGGCGCAGATATCACAGCTCCGGCGTAAACAGACACGACGCAACCAACGTCCTTTTCAGGACGAACGAGGAAGAAGAAGAAGATATCACGCGTTAAAAGCGATAGGATAAGCTAAACATTTGTGGTTTATAATCTAATTTAATAACGTAGTGGTTAAAGAGGTCTTACCTTAACACGTGGTAGAGATATAATATTGATATTATGGTTAAATGTTTATATTTCTTTCCTAAAATCTAGGCTGATCAAAGAAAACCCAGCGAACTAGCGGTCTTATGGTCATGTGAAATTACGGTCATATGAACTTATGTCTTATGAACTATGGTCGTATGGTCCATTGATCTTATAAGTGAATAAGCAACCAGAAACTTTATAATATTGTTGAGTCTTCGGGCTATGACCTGTGCGGTCCATTTTCTTCATTTTATGAGAGAGACCAAACTAGAACAATAATTGTAAATGTTAACTGGACCAGAACTATACCATATTTTACCTATATAAATCTCATCAGCCAGCTGTGGCAAAATATATTGTCAGCAACATTTGTGTAATTTAACATAGTGTCTCAGCAACCAGAGGCTAGACAACACCGGAAATATATCTGTATTATTCCTCCTATGTCGGCGATCACCACGTATGATTCTTACCCCAACCAACAGAATGCAGAGATACAGCATTTATCCAGGAAAACATTTAACTCACCAACTCCAGCGACTACCGTGAAATTTGCAGTCAGCAACTACGGCTAGTCTGGGCCTGGATTTGGCAAAAATTAATATGACACTGAATAGTCTTATTACTTATTAGTGTTTATTTCCACGGAATGCCTGCGACAACTATTGGTAAGCGAATATGAATGTGGCCATAGTATGAAGTATTGAATGAACTGAAAGAGAGTAACATAATTTTCTGTTGTTACCACTATCATACAAATCTTTTCTTTTTTGTTCTCATTAACCTGAGTATTTACGGGATAGATTAATTAGGGACTTTTCCTTTGTTTTCTTTACTGACTATTCCATACACTTATTGTTAACCTTTGATCTTTTGGGTGAATTAACCTCTGTTGGAATCTTCTTTTCTTTTCCTTTACCAGAGGGGTGACTTATTTGATTAATTTTTTTCATTTTGTCTGTAACCCATGATCTATTGATGTATATGATTTATGTTGTAAAGTTCTAGTGATAAATAAACTTAATAAACCTTAAGTTATCGTGTTGGTCAACCCCTACCCTATCTGTTATCCATAGTTGTTTTCACGTTTGTGCGTATTTGTCACAGAATTGTGTGCATGTGGGTGCAGTGGAACTTGTATTTCGTACAAGGAGAGAAAGTGCGTCTGATTTAAATATAGTCGTACAGATTGGCTGGATTCGAGAAATTACTCAACCCAGAGACTGTTCTTTTTCTCTTACACTATCACCTCGTGAGAAAAAACTATTTCTTACACCTTACTCTCACATAGTTATCACTATCACCTTTGCTCAGACAGGACTATAAACATCTATTACCTATCTGATAAAAATCTACGACACACACACACAAACACACACACATATACACACACACACGAACGTATAAATACACACACAAAGGAAGCACACTGTTAATTTAAAAATATATACTTGTAATAATAATAACAGTTATATTACAACAACAATACATAATTATTCTATGCGACCATATCCATGCACTGACATTTCGTTGCAAGTTACTTTGTATCAATGGACAGAAGAAATAATATGGAAACAACATATAACGAATTACCAGTGGCGTTACATGTATATATTGTGTCCGCAATGTATGTCTCACCCAAAGCTAGCTACTTTTTCTCACTTCTTGATCCATTGCCAACGATCTGGCTTGAAAAATACTCACTCTTTATTTAGCAAAGAAAAATGTTACTGGTGTCCAGACAGACAACCGTGAGTAGCTTCAGTTAAAGGTAAATGCAGCCCCCATAGCAGATACTGCCGTAGTGGAGCGAAGTGTTAGAGACTTCACTATACTAGGTCCAGTTTCGAGAGGTAGGATGACCAGTTCTCTCCCTCGTTGCCTTTTCTAACTGAAGAGCAGAAACAGGTACCCATTTAAAGCTGGAGCGTGACGCCACCGAATTTTTTCGAGCGCGGTACCTTTTGCTGCGAGAGGCCAGTGCTACAAATACTCTGCCAATCGGGCTTTCAAGTGTACACTCCCATCCCACCCTCCCAACAACAAAAATGACAGTACTTACTATTATGACCATTCCTCGCCACTCTTACCATCGCCTGTTTCTGATGGTCCTCATACATCTGGATCAATTTCTCCTCCTTCTCCTTCATGAGCTTCTTTTGATATTCTGCTCGCATCAACTCCAGCCTTGATGGCTTACCGTCGCTATGGCGACCCTGCTGGTGACCGTGGGTCAGAAATGGCATTGCGTCGCCCATCTTTACGTCACGATAAACATTGCGTGGTTTGTGGGCGTTGTCAAGGCGCTGAGCACGTTGTTCATTGCCTAAAATCGCTGGGGGGTGTGGTGGTATACTCGTCGATGGGTTCTGAAAGAGAAAGTCTGATGACAGTTACTCTCATTTACTACTATTATTTTAAGTCATTGTTATATTAATTTTCCTTGTGGGCTTTGCCTACTTGTGGCTAGGCACGTTTCTTTCAGCCTAAACGTAAAGTCCGTTGGGTATATCACAGTGTATTTGTCATTCAAAAATGGATGAAGTCTGTTAAATAAAATACAGCGTTACATACAAAGTCTTGAAAAAAGACTAATAGTATCTATTTGTATCATGATAAAGTCCTGAAAAGGACTGCGTGCTGCACCAAAGCTGCATCGTGGACCTCTGGGAAGTACACGGGGCAGAACTAAAACATCTAGAAGGTGGCCTACATTACAATTACAAGCTCTTTGCCAGGGACAAGGAAACCAAAACAGTAAAATGGTTTTCTCATTGGGTTTTACCAGATGGACAACAGCGATTTTCATTTACGGATCGTATCAGTTTTAAAAGAAAATGTTTTATGCATTCAAGTAAGTTTTCACTATCTTTTTTTTATTGTTGCCGTTCTTTTGTCCATGACGAAGACCGTGTGGTCGTAACTTAGGCAATTTCTGTGTCTTTTCTCTTTGTGAGACTTACCGGTAACACTACCTATTTTTATTCATCCCATTGTTTATCATAGTCTTGCTGTAATTCTCGTCATTTTCATAAAAAAGGAGTAAGAAGACAGAAGAGATAATAAAACAATATTTCTACACAAAAGTGTATTCATTCGACAACAAACATCAAGGTCAATTTAGTTTAACAATAAAGAACAGCTATGCTAAAACTGATTAAGCTTTTTTTAAAAATGTTTTCTTGTTATCTTTTTCGCTTTCGACATTTCTAATTTCTTTCAATTCCCTAGCCATCAATCAGCAAAATGGCTCCCAGTTGCAACAATGTTAATGCAAAACTGAAGTTTGGACTTGAAGTTCAAGTTTGAAATGGTATGACAACGTCCCAAATGTGGAATTGATGACAAGAGCCAGACAAGTGCCAGTGGAACAAGAGATGAGAAGAAGACGCTGGCGATGGATAGGACACACACTGAGGAAACCTGATGATAGCATTACAAGGCAGTCCTTGTTCTGGAATCCACAGGGAAAGAGAGGCAGAGGTAGACCAAAAAACACATGGAGAAGAGAACTGGAGACAGAAGTGAAAATGATGAGGAAAACATGGAAAGAACTTGATATGTGACAGGAAGACTTGACATGTGTTTGTTGAAGGCCTATGCCTCTTGGGGAGCTAAATGGTATTGATTGATTGAAGTTCGGGCTCAACAATGAGTTGTCAAAAGCTAGACAGGTTCAGGAAATCGGCTGTTAGTGACAAATTACCTAGCTATTATCATATTAGCTGATGTATTATCAAATATAGCCTATTTTTATTCCTCTCCATTGCTCGTCACGTTTCCGTGAGACACCCCGCAGTCAACCATAGACATGTGTCCTTCGGTTTTATTTGGGCGCATTTTGATATAGCGTAAATTATTTAGCCGATAGTGTTGTTATAAATCGCGTTTTTCAACGGGCGCTCAAGTTTTTTAAAAAAAAGAAGGAAGAGAGAAAGAAAGAAGAAAAATTGATAACCGAAAAAAATGTATTTTTAAAAAACCATTTAACCGGATTCTGCCGATACCCAGGATTGAACCAGGGACTTTTAGATCTTCAGTCTAACGCTCTCCCAACTGAGCTATTTCGGCCGCTTTCATCACAAACAGGCGATACCGACGACTCCTTGAGAATAAGTGCCAATTAACGGTCATTGGATTCGTGATGGTCTAAACTAGTGCCCCTTTATCATATAGAGTTATGACACCTATGTCAGAATCGAAAACGAGGCTGAACGACGTGGACGCCATTTTTTGTCGACAATGCTAGGGTTAGTAGCTGGAATAAGCAAGATTTTTTTTTTTAAATTAAGGAAGAAAAATATCCCGTTCAACCTCTGATGGGTTATAATTAGGATATATATTGTTTTCAATTCCAAATAATATGAACAACTGCCGATGAGAAAGTGGCATCACATTTGTCAAATCATTGTAAATAGGGACAAGTATGCTAATACGTTAAATAAATAAACAAAAAACAAACAAAATCAAGAAGAAACTCTGAACAAGAATTATATTAAAATGGAGGAGTGTAAAGGCCTGGTGGTTCCAGTTATATAACTGACTTTAACATATATTTAATTGACTTTCATCTGTTAAAAGTCATATGCATTGTAAGAACAGCATCAGACCTTCACATTCCCAGACACTAATATTAACATTTGTTCATGATAAATATTGTTTGACTATATTATGCAGTTCCCTAGGTCTGTCTATTCTTAACACCTCTTCTATATTATATATATATATATATATATATATATATATAGATATATATATATATATATATATATATATATATATATATATATATATATATATATATATATATATATATATATATATATATATATATATATATATATATATATATATATATATATATATATATATATATATATATATTTTTTTTATTTTATTTTTTTTATTTATTTATTTATTTATATTTATTTATTTATTTATTTATTTATTTATTTATTTATATAATCTATATAATTTTTAAATTATATAATATAAATTATGTAATTGTATAATTATATATAAAATATCAAAATTATATAATAAAAATTATATAATATAATAAAATTTTATATTTGTTATATTTTATTAATATTTATTAATTGTAATAACATGATAACAAAATTATATAATAAATTATATAATATAATTATTATATAATAATAAAAATTATATATATATATAATTATAATTATATAATATAATTATATAATAAAATTATAATAAAATCTTTGTTGCTAAATAGTGGAATTCTAACGGAATATAAAATTCAACGGAGTATGTGTTAAAAATCCACGCTACTGATTCTTTTCAATAAACCGGTAAGTAAACTAGTTTTCTTCTTTTTGTTTTGTTAGTTGAAATACACATAATAGTACAAATATGTGCTACTGTATTTACATCTAATTTTATTTCAAATTATTAGCTAACCTAAACGAAAATGCAAATTGGGTACGAAACTCATGATCGGGTCCATTTTCCTGCAATACGGGTACGACCGAAAATGGCGGCCAAATTTTAGTTGTCGTCACTCTATATATCAAGGGCACTAGTCTAAACCAGGGGCGCTCAACGCGGTGCCCACCAAGGCTTATTTGTGTGCCCGCGGAAGGTTTGCGGATGAAAGAATAAATATAAAATTTCCCTTGCATGGTCAAAAACTATAGCCAGGGCCAGCCTTGGTAACTGCGAGCCCGATTTGGACAAATTCGGTTGGGGCTTCCTGGACTTCATTTTTTTCTCTCCAATTTTTACATTAGGAATATATGCTATTAAAAAGTTAGTTGCTTATCCTTTACAGGACGTGGCAATCAACCCCAGCTTTTATTGGCTGTTTATTTTTCTAGGCAATTTTTTCATTCAGTAGTTTGCCATTGCTTTCTGAACGGTACGGCGCTTATACCACTGTTAAAAATCCACACAAAGCGATCTGCTACCAAACCGCCTGCAGCAGGTTTCGAACCTGGTATATCTGGATTATGAAAACTGCGTTCATATCCATTAGGCCACAGACGCCGACATATGCTATTACACTGTATTATAAATAAAAAGGTTATTTATTTTGATATAAAACATAGCTACATCAAAACTATGCTTATAAAAAACATTTCTAGCTTTTTGTTCTACAATCTGTTTCAAAATGTTGTCTAAGTTTTAAGTATTTTGCTTCACCACATTTTATAGATAATATTGCTAGGATGTTGAATCTATCTTGAAGCAATGTTTGCCCTTGGATAAGCTGTAATCACTTTTAATTTGGAACATCTCATTTTCCCCTGAACACCTGTGTGTTACCGGGGCTCGAAAGGGGAGTAGAAGTAGAGGATAGTAACACTGTTCTCTACTATTCGCGCCCAGGTAGGCCTACTGTAAGTCCATTCTTTATTCATACTCACCTGAATTACTGATGGGGAAAATGCAAGAAATTGTGTCCAAACCAAACATACTCCATTATTAAAACTGAGAACTAATTGCGCGCTGTTTCAACAGACGTGCAATTTTGTTCCTATCCACAAAAATCCGCAATGAACAAGACTAAAACTTTGCTGGGAAAAGATGGGACTAAACTGACTGAAGGACATGATAATTCTTTATATGGGTGTGATTGTTTTTGAATGAAGAGATAGTTTATGAACGAAGAGATGGTTCATGATCAAAGAGAGGTAACCAAATTTATAGTAAGTATGAGATTAGCAGTAAACGAATTTTCGTACATACAAAAGAGCAAAGGTGTGACATTACGGCTCGTTTGTTTTTCGTAATTTCCTCTTATTGCTTTTATTATCTATTATTTTGGCATATTTAACGCACATAATTTCGTCCCTATCCTCTACTCAAAATTGTTACCCTTTTTTCCTACCATCATTATTCACGTTTCACGCTTCGATGCATGGCAGGGTCAGACAATCGCCCATCCCTGAAAGATTAATTGAATCATCAAACGTGATAATACCACATTGGCTCCAGGTAAATGTGAGAATAAAGTGTTTGTTCAAGACTGCGTAATCACTTCCAATCCGACAGTAGAATGGACTTGCAATACGGGTTTAATTATATAGACCACGATTTGTCTAGACAGGCAGTTGGATTGCGACAAGTCATGTGATATAAGAGATCGGCAGAGTCCGATAAACTAAGTAATCAGACTTCCGAATTACTTGGGATAGGTGACTATAGATAAACGCAATCTTGGAAGACATTTTGAAGAGTGATCGGCAAGCGTGATATAAGTAAACTTTGACAACACTTTACGGAAATCACAATTCCATATATAGAACGTGGTTGTTTAAATTCTCAAACGTATGAGTCACGCAGGAAATTCCATAAGCACTACTCAACCATAACATGTACTTTGTATGCCATTGGTTTGGCAATTCGAGTTGTCACATACAATCGCTCTGATTGGGAGTTGCCAAGTAGCAGACAACAAGAGTGCGTGGGTGAAATCTGAAATATAGTGTACAACATTTTAGACATACGGCACCGTATTTCCAGAATCGTGAAGTAGACAGCTCCGACTGAAGCTAGGAAACAATAGAAGTAAAGATTCTGACTTTAAATAGGAGTGAACTTACTGGAACACTTCTGAACACCACAGCAAGGAAACCCTAAGTTATTCATACAGAAACCAGGATATATAGCACTTACGCACAAAGTCGCAGAGGGATTTTCACTAGAACTAAATACCTTGATGTGTGTTTTTGGCATCTATATCAAGTTGCCAAGACTATTTACCTGAGCAAGAAGTCTGAGATTCCTAGTTACTAGGTTTGTGGTACCAGCACGAGGTGGTACGACTCGAAGAGACCATTTGCTGTACTACCATTTTGTGGCTCAAAGCTTGTAATTGACACTCGAAACCTACATTCCACGGTTTGTGAAGATTCTTGCCTTGACCAGGAACGGTTACTTCCTGACTGATCATGAAACGTGCCCTCACCACAGAGACAAATCTACGGAACTAGCAGCATCGGCACGTTAGCATTTTGGCAAGTCCCATTTTTAACCGGCCAAACAGAGAACTTTCTTTTCTAAAATTAAGCTTACGAAAGCCGATATATTCCATAATGAGACTTACTTTTTATTAATCACCAGTTCTTATTTATTTACAAGTGTTAAAGTAATTGATCATTAAATTTGTATATGTTATTTTTTTACAAATTCATAGTTCAATTAATTATTACAAAGAGAAGTGCACACGTGTGCACAGGTATTCTAATGTATATATATAGTTATATTTACATCTAAAGCGCCAATACGAGCAATAATAGTAATAATAAGGAGATGAATTTTACTGTTAATTTAGTTGGGGGCTTGAACGAGCTAATATTATATCTTTCTACAAAATGCGGTGTGAAAGATAAAGAGTTAACGTGCTCGGACCCATTCAGCATTGTTCTCGATTTCTTAAATATCTTGTGGAAACTCTCTCGAGGTAGAAGCATCATCATCCTTCTATCTGCATCTCTGCCAAGGGTAATCTTGTGCGAAGGTAGGTAAATTACATGGCCCACATTATTTACTTTAGATTTTGGCCACGGTTGGACCACTACTGCAGAGCAAGGGGAGGAATCCCGTGACAATTTGAATAATTAAGAGAGAGACACCATTGGTAGTCACGTGGGACAGGTTCTGGTAGGTTCGAGGGATCTCTCTATAAATAGGGGAGAACTACGCGCCTCTATCTCTAAATATTACAAAAAACAGAAAAATTAGTTAACTTACTAACTACTCATAAGACAAGGAAAGACAACGAGGTTTAAAAAAAAACACCAACTCAAAAAGAACAAATACTAATACAAATTAAAACCAAGTGCAAAGGCCAATAGTTATCTATATACAGTACAAAACTGAAAATAAAATGACAAATACTAATATAAATTAAAGCCAGCAACTGCAAAAGACAATAGTTATTTAAATTTAATACAAAATTAGTAAATAAAATGACACTAAATACCCCAATTATAACCAATTTTCAGGTTGAACAGGGTAGACCAAGATGGAACGAGAAGAGGCAATAATGGTCAGCTGTTAAGTGCCCGCTCTCCACCCATCACCTTTTTAAAAACAACAACAATAACGCCTCTATCTCTTATGTGCCATGTAATTTAGTTAGTCAGCAGCTCAGAAGTAGTAGTGCAAGTTTCCACGGCTTTGTCATAGTCGGGTCTGCGGTTAGAAAGACATGAAAGTCACTTGTATGAAACAGAAGATGTTTGACGAGACGGGCATCAAATATGTGATCAGCGTTTGTGATCAGCATTCAATACAGAACTCTGGTATGCAGAGTGTAGTTGCAAAGCGTGTAACCACGCTGAGAAGCGTAACTTAAGTCGAGGGTAGATAAGGCCACGTGTTGTGGGCCAGTGACATTTGATAGCAAGATATTTTCCAAGTAACGCTTGAGATACAGCGTATTCAGGTCAAATTAACGCAACCTGGAGGTGTACAGCAGTAATGACTATAACCTGAGATAGTCGTGTGGATCAAGAACAAAATAGAAAAGGTTAATCAACAGAAGAGCTAGCAGAGACTAAGTAGAAGAATTGACAAAGAGATTTGAAGAAGCGTCAATGACTAACGAAGCATCATTATGTTGTATAAGAACAATGTTATTGGCAGGATGAACTATGCCCTGCAGAAGCGTATGCTGTTACTTCTTCATTTAAATCCCATGTACATAGTGTAATAAAGTTTGAGAACCACTACACGCCTTAGAGTCAGTCATCAAGCTATAGCTAGCTCATTAGTGAATGTGTTCACGTGCATTTATCATCATCATTATCATCATCACATCAAGGGTAAGAGTCTGTACATTTTCGATCACGTAAGCAAGTATGCTTAGCTGTGGCCAACCTGCCACAAGGGGAATAGTTTAAAGTAGCAAATAACAACTCTGTCACTACAACGGTCAATTTACATTATTCTGGGTAAGACGGGTGCATAGATCTATGTTTTATCATTTCTTTTTTTTTTTAAACCCTGATATTTCCATTAAGTATAAATATATTAGTTGTTTGATACGGTAAATGTGAATATTTTTCGTTTGCGTAGATATATGTACGTGTAAGAGACTTACGCGTCGGAATGAATGGGAGCACGTCACTGCTAGCTTTTATGAATTTATGGAGTTCATGGGTGGTAAGCTGGTAATACCTCACTACCCCTAGACTAACTAGGCTCGGACTGGAAAAAAAAAAGGGGGAGGGGGGTCGGTGTGGTTAAGAGGTATGCGGCGTCCATCTCTAATCCTATAGGTATCGGGTTCGCTCCCAGTACAGGGAATGTAATTGATGGAATTTTTTTTTCAGAAACAGTGGTCTCCCCCCTTTCCAAGCCTTCTCGGATATGGGGGAAACATAGGATGTCCAGTGTGCAAGTTGTGCACGTTAAAAATCCTTCGGCAGTTGGACATCGTAAAGGGTAGGCCGTTGCCCTGGCAAAATTTAAAAATTAGGAAACCTACCCACCACAAAAATATTTACAGAATATGTGATTCCTGCATACACACATTGGGATCCTCGCCTGTGCTACGGAGTTCGTGCAATGTGTGATCTAAAGGTGGAGATCGGAGCACAGCTGGGGTTGTCCGTGTGCAATGAAGATGGACTTTAAAATAAAACCAGCCAAATCAACCAACCAACTAACTAACTAGGCAACTGGAATGTCAAACGGTTCTCGTTTTCTTTCCTTTCTGTTTTTGTTCGTTTGTCCTTAACGAAGGCATTGTGGTCGCAACATAGGTTATTTTGTTTTCCTTAGTCCTAGTCAGGCGTTAAACCTTTTTAATTCCTGTATCCCACCGTCGCGACAGGTTAATCGCAATTAGAGCTAGCGGAACAGGAAAACAAAACAGACTGGCCATTGATCAAACCAATATAAAAGAATCTCATCGACGTGTCCAACCCTTTGATCGCATTGATGCCAACGCTATGCATACGGGTCTCAAATATTTTCTTTCGAAAAACAGCAAACACGATCCAAAACAATTGAATATTTACTTATTACACTTCTGAAACTGCGGCAACAGCTCTTTGTCATTCGAGCATAACAAGAACCCTGGGGGAAATGTCAGGTGACTTTGATCCTGTGGGTCATTGAAGCGTCTCACCATCCGTCTTGAACAAGATTACGAGCTCCGTATGGAGCATGGGGTCATCATCGCAGCAGGTCCTCTTATAGGAAGCTCGCACCAAAACACTCACGTTCTCTTGCAGGGATGGCTTCTGTAGAGGTAGTCCCATAGCAGATACTGCCGTAGGGGAGTGAAGTGTTAGAGACTTCACTAAACAAGGTCAAGCATCGAGAGGTGGAGTGACCATTTTCCTTCCTCGCTGCCTTTTTCTTCCCTAAGTCAGAGAGCAGAGCCAGGAACTCATTTACAGCTTGGTAGACTTGGTAACAACAACAAATAGCATCATATGATCTTTTGCCTTTGCTCATCACCAGGGGCGTACTTAAAGTATTAGGCACGCAGGGCGGATCCTATCTTTGGCACTCCCTTCCCACAAAGAAACACTCTTGCAAGTACATTTTTAACTGTGAGCACTGTCGTAATACTGTCCGATGACACTCCTTTCCACAAAAGTATTTATAGAATGTGTGATTCTTATATTACACACATTGGGATTCTCGCCAATGCTACGGAGTTCGTGCACTGTGCTGAGATCCTCCTTGTGTGATCTAAGGGAGGAGATCGGAGCACTGATGGAGATGTCCGTGTGCAATGAAGATAGCCCTTAAAACCAAACCAAACTCCTTTCCTGGCTGTCACCCAGGGCGGGCGACCACCTTCTCAACCCCCAACACTGAGTGTCGTTTTCCCAATGTTAATACTATGGCATAAGATAGTAGACAAAAATCTCACTTCTATATCATTTTGGTTCACGCCTTACGTCAAAGAACTAGAAATTGATACAGAAGTGAAAATAATAAAGAAAACATGGAAAGAACTTGAGCGGATGGTACGTGACAGGAGGACTTGGCATGTGTTTGTTAAAGGCCTATGCCCCCTGTGGCATAGCAAAAAACCGATGTCACCGTAGGGTTTGTCCAAGCATTGTTTATGCTTCTGGCAAAGTTATATGAACGCTTAAAGTACGTCACCGTAGGGTTTGCCCAGGCATTATAAATACATTGCCAAGGTTGGGTGAACGTTTAAAACAGTTCACGAGGAAGAAAATAGAATGAAAATTAAAAATAACAGACAACGGTTCACTAACTTCGCTTGCGTTAGTAAAACGTGAGTATTTTTCTAGTGAGTAGTAAATAAAGCTCGACCAATAGTTTGAGCTGGAAAACAGATTAGGGAACGAATCAGAGGTAGCGAAAGAAACGCACCAGGTAACAATGACTAGAGGTCAGAAAGGTGTGCGGATTTCTGAAGGGCAGTCGGGTTTCAGAAGTTGAAGAAGCAAGAAGTGCTTTTGGCGGTTGCCACCAGTTTTAACAGATTCTGTGGTTATACAGATAAGTTCAGAAGTTATACAGAAAATGCATAAGCTGTAGAGATAACTCAGAAGATTAAAGGATTATGTGGTTAGACAGAAATAGCATAAGTTGTAGAAGGTTCAGAGGATGTGATAGCTCTAGTCAGTAACTATACAAGATAACTAAGAAGTTTCGTATAGACAGAGTAGAAGATGATTAAGAAAGTTCTTATAGTCACAGTAGAGAGTGTATTTCGGGAGAGATTCAGGGAATTGCCTGTAAGTATGGTTTTGAACTTATCATTCATATTGATGAAAAATTGCAGGAGAAGTAAATCAGAAATCCCAAGTCGACATGTCAAATAAATGTTGACTACTTTGTTGACTAAGCAACCAAAAAGAAGAGAAGTATTTGAATGATACATTGATGGTCAAGCTTGGTACTGTTATATACGAATAGATGGTAAGAATGAATTCCAAGAGGAAAACCATATTTTTATCAGAGTGAGTTCACAGAGAGTGAACCAATGAGTCGTCTACAGAAATAGTTACAACAAGTAAGCGACTGGGAGAGTCGACTTCTTTAAGAACTACCTGCATGCTCTCGCATGTAACTATGGAGTATAGAAGACTTGTTACATGTATAAGAATTATAGTATGCTTTTCAGGACCGGAAATAGAGGCAGGTCTGACCAAGTTTGGTCAGGAGGAATAAAAGCACAAGACAATGAGTTGGAAGTGCTGATCAGGAGTATTGAGACATATTAAGCAAACTGAGGTAGAGTTTGAAGAGGCTAAACAAGTAAATGGAGATGATAGAAGAACAAAGGGAGATTAAGTATAGAGTTTATGTATGAAGCAACTATGATACAAATGTATGTGAGCTCTATGAAGAATTACCTACGTTATTGAAGAATATTACATGTAAATAAATGTTTTTGCAAGAGAGAAAACATATGTTTGAGTCTATCCTTGAGGGTTGTTGTATGTAGGCCAGGTCAGTAATCATTATAAAATCCACTATACGATCAGTCACTATAATAACAACGGAGAAGGAAGAGAACGAGTCGAGGGTTGAACAAAGGAGGAAAGAGTAGTTCATCCAGGAATCACCAACTCTGGCTGAGATGGCCAGTACGTATACACAAAAGCATTAACTTGGAAGATAAACAAAAGAGACTTGTGTGTGTAAAAACTTGAAATACTTCACTAGGCCTGCCATCTGCCACCTAGTGGAAAAAAACACACCCGGCTACATCAGGTGAATTGATGCCGTAACCAGTCCTCTGTTACACCGAGGCACAGCTATCTCAGCCAAAGATTACTAGATATGACACTAGTGTTAGCTGATTTCTTTACAGACTAGTAAGTCACTCACCAAAACATGGCGGGAAATAATTATGTTGTGTTTAATTCTGCTGCATGTACTCATGGCGGCACTAATAAGCGATTTTCTTCGAAAATAGATTAGTTATCTCCACTGTGGTCATTCATCTGGACGCACTGGTTATGAAGCGATAGAGAACGCGTCGAAAAAGTCAATTGACTGAAATTTTACAGCTGTTTTATCTTTTGTGAATGTACGGATATCTTTTTAACTCTTGGTACACAAAACAAAAATCTCGAAATAAAATTTTCCATTACTCCGTCTCTGAATCATTATTTAAACGAGTATTGACTTGAGCCACCAAATAGGCCGAATTATTGCAAAAGTAACGAACTTCATTCAGAATTTACAGCTAAATATAAGATGCTTATCCATCCTACCCGAATGCTAATGGTGAAATAAACATTCGGCGTTATTAACGAGGGAAACAAAATTAGCGTTGATTTAACAGGCGGGAAATCAGTTCCCGGCCCAAAACAAACTCCATTTAAAAAAAAAATTAATGCAAATTTAGAAGGAATGTTGTAACATCTCTGTCAGAGAGGGTTAAAGAAATTCTTATATTAGGTATTGTTGGATCCTCTCGTATTTTTATTTGTGTACCCTACATTTGTAGGGCTTGAAAAATAGTTTATAGACTCATTATATTGCTCCTCTCCACGGAAATCTTTAGTAAAAGGCGAAAGATTTAATCGTTGTGAAGAGAAACCAGAGTTACAGTTATCTGGACACCTGCCACACGCAGTTTATTGTACATGTTAAGAAGATGTATGCCTCTAATTTTTTATTATATTTTGATGTAATATTCATATTTCCTTTTGACCTTTTTAATTAAACAATAATTTAAAGCTTATAATAAAACAACGGTCTGTTAATTAAAATTCTAAATTTTGAAGCGTTTAATCTCATAGGCAATAATTATAACGCAATTGTAACAACGTGACTTAAAACTTATGATTACTTCCCCTAGGTCACAAAATTTGAAAAAGAAAATGCTCATCAGGTGAAGGGAGATAAATCTAATCCAGCAGCTAATTAACGAAGCAATGCCTTTTCATTATTTCCCCGCAACTCGAAACGATAATAAAGCTGCTTTAAATAGATACAGTCTGTTCAATATGATTAACAAATTAGTTGTTAAACTTCTTAAAACATTGCTAGCTTCTTAAATTCTTACGTTTTGTCACTTTGCTAATTAGCAACACGTTTTGCAACAAATTTTCAGTTGCAAACATCTGAGGTAAAGGTTACTTTTTGATTTTAAAAGGTAAATATTTTACAACAAATATTTATCCAATTTTTTCCCTTGAATTAAAATAAAACCAAAGGGTGACTAGGTTTTATTACTAAAGTATTCTCCCTTGTTTGGTTGTTAGTTATTTTTTTTTTTTACATCACCATATCACTGAAACAGACAACAAGGTCTTTTCTATTTGGACGTGCGCCCTATTTTAACCAACAGACCATGTGTATAGGCTGAATGGGGCGCGCCGCATCAAAACGAGAAACAATGTTTTGTAAAAGTGTTAGTTATTAACCCACTTCATCTACAGTTTCCACACTTCTAGTTCTCTTCTGCTTTTCAACGATCTATTCTTCTTTAGAACCAGTCTTGACATATGGGAATGAGTCATTGATAATTAGTAAACAAGTAGAGAAGGCACTAGAGGCAACAGAGATGTGGTTTTACAGAATAATGCTAAAAAAAGCCAAACATGAGTAATAAGGATGTCCTGAACGAGGCCAATGCGCAAAGGAAACTTATTTCCCAAGTTGAAAAGAAGCAGTCCACTTTTTTTGGGACATGTTATGAGAAGAGGAAAGCTGAAATATATCGTAACAACAAGTAAGATTAAAGGAAAAAGAGACAGAGGAAGACAAAGAGAGCAAATACTGGACAGTTTGACATCGTGGCATGGAAAGAAGTCAACAACAGAATTGATAAATTGTACTGGAGACAGGAAGTTGTGGAGAGACATGATCTCCTATGCCACTAGGCATAGTACTTGAAGAAGAAGAAGAAGAAGAAGAAGAAGAAGAAGAAGAAGAAGAAGAAGAAGAAGAAGAAGAAGAAGAAGAAGAAGAAGAAGTTCTTCCTTATTAAATAAAAATAAAACGTCCTCCCCAGATTTTGCTTCTGCTATCTCGTCTGTCTATTTTGTTCTTTATTTCAGATAATTTAGACATTTCCATACTTGTTTCATTTCTGATGGTTTAACAATTTTAGTCTTCGAATTTTAAACATTGCGGTTTTGTAAAGTAAAGTACTGATGTTTGAATAAACTCAAAATTCTTATGAATTATGTTATGATGGGAAGCTATATAGAGCGCTACAACAATAGGGAATCTGATCAGCAGAGAATTTCCCCCGTTAGACAAGTATTGCGGTGCTTTTATCTCATTTACAATCCACAGAAAAGGGAAAAGGGGGTAACTTGAGTTGACTTCCAAGTATCAGTCTCCTATACCTGAGTTACAAATGAAGAATTTATGGCCAATAAGTAAAGGTATTCATTGACATGAAACCCAACAGGTGAGGTATAAATAATTAGTACTGTATTTTGTATACTGTGCTCAGAATAGAAGACAGGTAAAAGTAGTTCCATAGTTAATACTGCTGTAGGAAAGTGAAGTGTTAGAGACTGCCACGGAATGTTGAGGTTCGAACCCTTCTCCACTACGGCAGTATTCATTTTCAATTGAAGTGAGGACTGATTACGTGCTTTTCAGTGGTCGGCACCTTTTTCTTTTTCTGCTATGTAGCAGATATTTTGTATTTTCAAACATTCTTACACTCCCTTCGGCGATAATTCCTCACCTAATTCAAATATAGGTTTCTTTACCTGACCATCCCTGTTGAGAGAGTTGGTAGGTGATGCAATATTGACCGACAGTTGGTAAAATTCTCGTATACCAAATCTTGCTGCACCGGTTTAGCGCGACGTACACCCAGCCAGTTTATTTAGCGTTGTTATTTGCTAATGTGATTCACTAGTTATTGTCGTGCAGAGTCACAGCCCAGATGGGAACACTAGGGTCAGTGTTTGCACAAGGACGATAATTATCAGTCGATAACACACCTTAACGGAAATGTTGTAATAGTCCGGGCAGATGTAAGAAGTTATTGCCGAGAGAGGATCGGATGTTTTCATCTCATATATGGGAGAGGTGACCTTTTGCATCACACAAAGAATTTAAAGCAGAAATATTTTTGAATTACCCCACCTAAACTCGCATGTTTGAAACGACTGGAGCCCTGCTTAGCATCGTAACAAACTAATGCGGGGGAAGACAGGCAATATAACCTGACGTGTGGGCAGTTTTAAGTCACTGTGATAATTTCACCTCGCGCCAAGACGAAACCACACTGCCAGAAGTTAGAATCAGAATTCCATTTATCAGACCTGACTTTGTTAAAGCATCTTGAGAAATTTTAGCCACGAAGACTCTATCATTTTAATAAGGAAAACCTGGATTTGAGGAAACTGAAAACACGGAGTCATAGTGGGAACTTATTGTTAAAGTAACGACCCTTCAAGAACACGTGTAAAAGGCACCTAAAGGCATCTGCAAGTGCCTTAACCTACTGCTCTGAACAAACAGTCTGTGAGCCAAGATTGGCGTAAGTTGTACATTTTACATTCTATATTTTTCATTACTAACATGTGAACTAATATGTATATATTGCCATGTGAATATTAATATATGAAAATTGCTAGTGGATGTCCAAGTCATTTGAGGCTGGCAACCTCAGCGTATATACTGAAGCACATTAAAAACGCACCACTATTATATATACTGATGCCGAGAAGCTGGAAAAAAAAGTGTGGGAATGGATTTTCCCCGTGTTTGTCATGACGTAGAGAGCGAATGGCTGCTGGAATGGAAAGTGCATGATTCAACCCACGGGTTTGTGTACAGACTACATGAAAACAATAAAAGTTACATGTGCAACACGATTCCCAACAGCTATGACAATGAACATGTGTACGCGTTGTGACACTATACTCGGTATAAAAAGGCCGTTGAGACAAAACACCCAGTACATGTGCTTGAAATGCCACGACTATCTGAAAACGACCCCCAACGAGCCATTGGTATGTTGGAGACTGGAATGAGCTCGTGGGCCATTGCCAGAAGGATGAATTGCCACCACAGCACTATTGTACGTCTCAATGAACGTTACGGAACCACTGGCAGTGCCCGGGATAGACTTCCGAGTGGCCAACCACGTGTTACTACCCCTGCGCAAGATCGTCATATTGTGCTGAGTCACCAAAGGAATCGTTCTCTCCCGGAAAGTCAAACAGCAAGAGCAATAGTGGGTAGACGTGGGCAAGTCTCTCGAATGACAGTCATACGACGACTCAGAGATACAGGCCTTACTGCAAGACGACCTTATGTTGGGCCAAACTTGACTCACAAACATCGTCAGCAGCGCATGCAATGGGCAGAGCAACATGTCAGATGGACTAGACTGCAGTGGAATGCTGTCCTATTCACAGACGAGAACAGATTCAACATATCCTTTGCTGATGGATGTATGCGGATTTGGCGACGGTGTGAAGAGCGCTTTGCAGATTTGCTGTGTTCGTCAGCACAACCGATTTGGAGGTGGCAGTATTCACATTTGGGGAGGATTCAGTTTTCACCATCGCTTGCCTCTTCACGTCTTCCGTGGAAATGTTAATGCTGTGACATATCGAGATGAGGTTCTGGATGCATTGGTTGCTCCTGCGTTCAAAATTATCCAGACTTGCAGCTTCTCCAGCAGGATAACGCACGTGCGCACACCGCATGCATTACGCAGCAATATCTACAGCAGCAGAATATTGTGACGATTGATTGGCCTGCCATATCACCAGACATGTCCCCTATAGAACATCGGTGGGACGAGCTTGGACGCAGAGTCTACAGGCAAGGTTCTCCAGCTAATCTGCAACAGCTCGAAGCTGCTCTTACACGTGAATGGGACTTGATTCCCCGGAATTTCCTTCAGAGACTTGTGCGTTCCATGCGGAGCCGCTGCCAAGCTTGTTTGCAAGCACACGGGGGACATACCAGATACTGAGGATAGTGTGAATGAATTTTTTTATTGTTTGCATTTTTGGTTTTCTCCCTTGCCTGTACAGAATGCAATGAATTTCATAACAATCAAATGTACAAATTAATGACCAGCATGGATTCATAGTAAAATGAATAAAGATTCCAAATATGTAAACTTGTAAACACTTATATTTACATTTCACACTCTGTTCCTGGATTATAAAGGTGGTGCGTTTTTAATGTGCTTCAGTATAGAATGATGATTTCATAACCACCACAGCAAGGGCTGATGACTGTTTTATTGCTAGTGTCTTAAAGAGAACTAAAAAGCATAGGTAGTCCGAAGTTCCATATGGAGCAGGGAGGGAATGATGAAAGAAAAGATGTACATTCTAATTATAATATTTACAAGTACAAACCAGTGTAGATGTACATGAAAACATATTCAATCTATATTGTAAACATTGTTCAACCAGTGTAGATGTAAATGAAAACATATTAAAACTATATTGTGAACATTTTTCACCCAGTGTAGATGTGAATGTAAACATTTTCTATCTATACTTTTAAAATTTTCATTTGAATGTATAGTAAGTATAAAGCTATTTAATTTAAATGTAAAGACAGTTTTCTCTCGAGAGATGAAGCTTAATTCTCATCGAAGGTAAATTCTGAGGTTGATGGAATGGTGTAATAGGAAGATGGGACACATAAGTATGTGTCGGGAAACTCAATACTCAGAGGGTATTCGTTTCTATTTTTTACCATACTAGTTGGTGGTACCAGCTGAGGGTACTAATCTCTGGAACAAAGGGAAGGTAGAAGTGGCCTGACGTCGAGCTAGACACCATCATCAGAGTGTCTTAGAGTCGCGGGACCAGCTTTGCAGTTACTCCCTGATCTTAGTTGGAACGTGCTGGGCCTTTAATCTTGACCAGAGACGCGAGAACTCCAGTGACCTATCTGCACAGAACCCAAAAACCCAGCGGGAGCAGAAGCTACCATTTGCAGTTAAATCAAACCTAAAAGCTGCCAAATGACTTCTTACATAAAACACGGTACCATCACACGATGATGAGTATTTTCTGTTAAAGATTATTCAATTTTTTTTAAACTGTTAAAAACTTAGTTGATTATTAAATTTGTTATTTGTAAATATACAAATTTAACGTCGATTTAATCATTTTGAATGTACTGCATTTTTGTCTCAGTCAATTTACTAAATACACTCTAAACAGAGCTATACCAGAATAATAAGAATTCCACTGAGTAAATCAGGGTGGGGGCTTGAACGAGCTGAAATTAATAATTGCTTAATTCTTCATAAAAGGCGGCAGATCAGATGTAAGTTAACATTTTCCCTGCCCAACGCAGCATTGTTCTTGACGTCTGAAATATCTTATGATTACTCCCTTGAGATAGAATCGTCATTATCCTTCTGTCTACAACTCTGCCAAGAGTAATCTTGTGCGAAGGTAGACACCTTTGAAGGCCCATATTAGATACTCCTGAGTTTTTGCCACTGTTAGACCATTACTGCAAAGCAGGGGAGGCAAATTCCGTGACAGAGACCTCATTATACTAGGTCAAGCTTTGGGGGTGAGGTGATCAGTTTCCTTCCTCGCTGCCTTTGCCTTTCCCTAACTCACGAATAGAGACATCATGATCACAATTTCCAGCATGAGAATGGAGGTAGAGGCAGCTACTGCAGCCTTAAGATGGCTGTCTGAAACTTCATTAACAAGGGTAGTTATTGTATCAGACACACAATCCATGCTTCGGAAGGTCCAAAGTGGATGGCTCTGGCATGAATGGAAAACCCCCATCAATCAATACCCTTTAGCTCCCCAAGGAGCATAGGCCTTCAACAAACACATGCCAAGTCCTTCTGTCCCGTGCCATCCGTTCAAGTTCTTTCCACGTTTTCCTCATTTTCACCTCTGTTTCCAGTTCTCTTCTCCATGTGTTTTTTTGGTCTACCTCTGCCTTTCTTTCCCTGTGGATTCCAGAACAAGGACTGCCTTGTAAGGATATCCACAGGGTTCCTCAATGTGTGTCCTATCCATCCCCAGCGTCTTCTTCTCAACTCTTGTTCCACTGGCACTTGTCTGGTTCTTGTCATCAATTCCACATTTGTAACTTTTTCATACCATTTCAGTCCTTCTATTCTACGCAAGCACCTGTTTATAAAAGTCTGTAGCTTTTTGGTTGTTGTTTTTGTTGCTCTCCATGTCTCAGAGCCATACAATAGGACTCACTTCACATTTGAGTTGGAGATTCTTATTTTCGTGTTGGACTTGATTTCTCTTGTTCTCCATATGTTTCCCAATGCAATGAAAGCTTCTCTTGCTTTTTGTGTTCTTATTTTCATATCACTGTCTGTCCCTCCAACGTTATCTATATTACTGCCAAGATGTGTGTACAATCCTACATCTTTTAGTGGTGTTTTTTCAAGTTCAACCTTGATATCATTTCTTGCATTTATTCTCCTAACCTTTGTCTTTTCCCTGTGTATTTTCAGGCCCAATTTTTGTGACCTCTCATCAAGAACTTTCATTTTCTCTTGCATTTGATTATGGTTATGGGACAGAAGAGCCAAATCTGCAAAATCCAGATCATCAAGCTGTTTAGTCAGATTCCACTGGATTCCATTTCTGTTGTGTGATGTCGATATTTTCAGAACCCAATCTATTGCTAGTAAGAAAAGAAATTGAGACAAGAGACATCCCTGTCGCACTCCTTTTCTAATCCTAAACGATTCTGTAAGTTGTCCTTCATGAAGAACTCTGCATGTCATGTCTTCATAGGTCTTCTTTATTAAGTTAATGATCTTCATGGGAACTCCATAATGCCTCACAGAGTGATTCTCTGTCTACACTGTCAAATGCCTTTTCATAGTCCACGAATCCGATGTACAGCGGTGAATTCCATTCCAGACTTTGTTCAACTATTATTCTCAATGTGGCTATCTGGTCTGTACAGGATCTGTTTTGTCGAAAACCTGCTTGTTCATCTCTCAGTTGCTTGTCTATGAACTCTTTTAATCTCTCGAGGATGATTCTGTTTAATACTTGTCCTGGCACTGATAGTAACATTATTCCTCTATAGTGTGTGCACTCTTGTAAATTTCCCTTCTTAGGCAACTTGACCAGATAACCTTCCTTCCATTGTGCTGGTATTTCCTCTTTCTCCCAGACTTTGCCAAGTAGTTTGTATAATATCTCTGTAGAAGTATCAATATCTGTTTTGATGGCCTCTGCTGGAATGCAATCTGGACCAGCTGCTTTTCCATCTTTCAGAAGCTTTATGGCTTTCTTTATTTCTGTCGTGGAATATTCTAATCCACATATATAAATTATTGGTTAAATATTAAGCCTAACAAATAAAATTAATGAAGAAAAGAGCAATGGTAAATAACAGTGCTGTCACAAAGACTGTACTCGAAATCCCCTTGTTTTCTACTGCGTAAGCAAATTGTAACGTTTCACGTTGATATTAAAGGCCTTCTGCAACATACACGCGTTTCCCAAACACACAATAAAATGTGCTGCCTTTCTAAGAAAAACCTTGAAATATGCAAGTTGACCTAAATTTTAAATTCCATTCATGTCTTTTTCTACACTGCGTTACCAAAACGAACGAGACAGATGGACAAAAGGATAGCGGGAAGGGAGAGGCAGAAAGCCGAACACTAAACACGCTTCGCGCGATACACAAATGCTGCCATCACGCGTGTAAGACTACAAGCACTAACTTTTTCGGACGGACAGTGATAAATTCACTACCCTTCCCAGAGTTAGGTTTTAAAATCATAAAAAACGCTTATTAGGAAAGATAACAATAGATGGGCTTACGGTTGAAAACATAACAGTACCCAGACAGCACATCTTCGAAACAGGAGGTAGAAAATACATATTTTGAACGCAGCCACGTAGCTCTTTTAAATTTGGATATTTGGGTTCCTTAGGGTTTGCTGACAAAGAATATGTAAAACGTTACGCAAATAGTCTAGGAATTAACAAGTTATAACCAAAATAAAATATTGGGGATGCCTGACAGCATGAAATCATTTCTGCTCATAAAATTTTTTTATAACATGTTTGAAAAAACCTTGCGTTACAGAAATAGCCTACCATGTAAACTCCAAATTGATTGGAGCGCAACAAATGAAAGACGAACCACGATTGGTCGGACTATAAATACTATCTTGGTTGTTAGGGAGACGTAGAAAGGTAACATTTTTTCAAACACTTGTCGAAACGTGGCCTCATTGGCTAGACTCGCTGATATACTCACTTAGGAGCGTTAGTTCGAGACCACTAGTGCAAATAATCTTGATAAAGCGACAGTGCGTTGAAGCCAGCTCACATTTTTGCTAAAATAAAAGCCTGGAACATAAGCAGATGGGAATTTGTGCCAGTAATTGTGCCAGAATTCATTGCTAATCAACGTATCTGTGTTTATTTCCATGAAATTGTGGTAAGCTTGAACCATTCAGTATCTTTTAATGAAAATTGAATGTAAATTGTTAATTTATGCCTGTATATATATGTGTAGTTCAGTGGCAAACAGAAGATAAAGCCTATAATGCTCCAGCCTGAACAGAGGGTGTCGGAGGGAAGTAAAACGGCATGGAATGGCCAAATAGTACACTGACACCTGGATGATTGATTAGACAGAAATAATGCTGGAAGTGCAGAGGCGTAGTGACCATTAAGGAGGGTAATGCTGGTATAAAGTATTTCAGATGAAGCTGACAGTTGGCCTAACGCTCTGAACTCAATGTTTGTGTTGTATTGTGTTCAGTGTAGAACTAGAGTATCAATTAGTTATGAAGTAGAAGGTATATCCTTCTTGTTTTCAGGGACCGTGGTCTTGATGGTACTGAGCAGCACCTGGTCAGAGCTTTGCTGAATCCAGAGTCGGACAGCATACTCCTTGGTCCATTTAGCTATCAGTGAGGTGTCTCCATAGCCCAGAGGAGAATTCGAGCAGAGGAGTCCTTTCCTGCCGCCATCACTCAAGATAAGCTGACTTGGCCAGCTGAGCTCAACATTATGTCCCCACATCTTGAAATGACTTTGTAAAAATCACCTTAAGAGGGGAATTTAATTGTCTTAATATCAGGAACTGAGAACATCTCCAATACTAGTCCCTAAAGACAAACTATTGAAGTCATGATGACAAATACCAACAGAGCTTGAACAAAACAAAACCAGTATTACCTCATTTTACCACTACACAACTGACACACATAGGATATTTTTAATAATATATGTCACTACAATATTCATATTAATCCATTCTGTACATAACTTGTAATGAAAATTGATTGTGATTCCTGGTTCCTTTGTAATTGAATCAGGACACATATTCATTCATATCAGCAATGAATACATATTGTTATTTGAAAAGTTATCAGTGACTCCTTAAGATATCCTTTAGAGTGTTATATGTATGTGAGTGTCCCAGTGTTGTCAAGTATAGTGGAATAAATTAAATTGTTTATCTGTCTGTTGTTGTTTTGACTTACACTTCATCCTACACATACCCTAGACACATAACGTAGTCATCACACTATTGCAGAATAATTCTGACTGAGATATATAGATATGTGGTAGCAAGTAAGGTTATCTATAATACACTACTCTTAATAGATATAGATACCTTCACAGCTGATCTCAGTCAGTACACTAAGTCCCCTATAAATATTTATAACATCCCACTTCACCACAATTTCTTCTCTACTTGGTCGTTCACAGCTGATTCTCTTCTGCTGGCTGGATGTCTGGGGGATTAGTTGGAGCTGGTCTATTGAGAAGTTCCTCAAAATGTTCTGTCCATCTCTTCATTTGTTCTTGTATATTACTAAGCAATTTTCCATTCTTATCTTTTATGAGACCATTTGCTTGCTTATATTTCCCTGTTAGCTTCTTTGTGTTTTTGTACAGGTCCCTCATATTTCCTTTGGCTGTAGCTTCCTCCGCTTCCTGTGCCATCTCTACAATATACTTTCTCTTGTCTTTTGATGTTTCTTCTTACTTCTTTGTTTGCTTCTATGTACATTTTATGAGCCTTGGCTTTGGAGCTTCTGGTTTTGCTTCTGTTTAAATCTGCTTTCTTGTTTTTCCTGTCTTCTATCTTGCTAATGGTTTCTGTTGTTATCCATGCTTTGTGCTGATGTTCTCTTTTTCTCAGTACTTCTTCACATGTCTCGTTCCATATATTTTTTACTTGTTGCCAGTGGTCTTCCGTATCTGTTTCATCTTCCAGCTGTTGGAGTACTTGGTATTTGTTAGATACTGTGATTGAAAATTTTTCTCTTATTTCATGAGTTCTTAGATATCCCATATTATACTGCTGTCTATAGCTAAATACTGTTGTAAATTTCTTGAGTTTTAATTTTGTTTTAGCCAACAGAAGATGGTGGTCTAATACTACATCTGCTCCTCTACATACTTTTACATCATGCAATGATGACCTAAACTTCTTACTTATGCATATGTGATCAATCTGATTCTCAGTTCTGTGGTCTGGTGATATCCACGTTGCTTTTTGTATTCTTTTATGTAGAAATATATGTAGCGTAAGGTTTTAAAAGTAGAATGTCAGTGTTGTACTGGAAGAACAGAAATAGGATTCTGCCTTGAATGAGTGAAGTCCCAGTGTCAGAGAAGAACACTGGTATCACAGGATAGTCACGGCTGTGGACAAATCTGCTTTAGAAAATATTCAGCTTAAAGTCAGATCTTAAATTGCCCCTTAGTTAAGTGACCTCCTATGATAATCAAACAATTCAAAAAAAAAACTTCAACTGTAACAATATAAAAGTAATAAGTCAGTTGAGTACAATTTGATTTGAATTTAATATGTACATCTATCTTGGCTTCTTGTGAAATGTGAATGGATGATGATGATATTAAATAAATAAAGTTTTTTTTTTTTTACAAAATCTGAAGAATGGTGATTTTCTAATTCAATTTAGTGATTAACTAAATGTCTTTCCTGGGAATTTCCACTTATGTTGAAACAAAGTTTCTGACTGTCTTTTAGTCTATGTTCTTGGCTACAGCTCTCAGACTAATACTTTCATCATAAACTGTCCTGGATTTCTCATTTGGTTGCATGAATTTAACATATACTGGTACTCAGCTTTGAAGTAATTTGTCTGTCTTCACTATGACTGGCACAGTTTGTTCAGTTAAGGCCTCCCTCAAGACCTCCGAGCACTGATGGGGACTGAAGATGAAGTCCGGATAACAATAAAGTGGCTCCTGTATTACAGTATTTCAGGTAGCTCAGATTGATCCTGACTCTTAGACCTCTGATTTGGCTGATACCTTCGAACCTGTAGGCAATAATGGATATGTGGCTATCTTTGGCTTATAAAGCACACACAACCTATCTGTTCATGAGATGAGTGAGTTTCAGGTGTATGCATGTAATGAATGATACGTGGTTCAGTCTGATAAGCAAAAGCAAGACAAGACAGGTGTCTAGCTGCAAACATTTTATAAAATAAAATTAATACATAAATATAATACATCATTTATTTACACACATGACATGATGTCTAATCACCCTTTCCCTCTGCCTGATAAGTCAGCTCTTAACAGCAAGGTGTATAAGCCCTGATAAGGTCTGTATTCGTCCTGATAAGGACTGTATTAGCCCTGATAAGGACTGTATTAGCCATGATAAGGACTATGTCAAGGTTATATTTTCAGGCTCCAACCTTCGGCAATCATACCTACTAATCACAAGTATCATGCATGATACTTTCATTAAATCTATCACAAACCAAATCCTGAAAAAAAAAGTTATATTTATTTACTAGATATACATAATAATTCTACGTACCCTCTTAGGATCTTATAAAGATAAAAAAAAAAAGACTGGCTTGTGGTGGAGTATAGTACTGCCCGGCTACAGATAACAAAGTGTTAGCTTCACATGCATCTCTCTCTAGCCTCCGCCCTTCTGTCTTTACGCTGTGCAGGTGAGTTTGAATTCCCCGCGAGTTCCTTTTATTGGCACCGAGCGTACGTATCGGAAGACAAGGGTCCGCAACTCTGGTTTACTTCTGCAAAATTTAATCTCTGAGGGATTCTGTGTTAGAATTGTTTCAAACTTCGGCCTCGTGCATCGCATTTCTTCTATTTAGCGCCTTTTGAGTTATAGTTTTCCATTCTCGGTAAGTTTATCTTTCCATCCATATGTTGTTTTCCACTATTGGTCGTGTTAACGATTTTATATTGAATTTCGAAAAGGAAACCCACAGGATTTATCGATGCACTGTCACTTTTTCTTGCAAAAATCTTCACAAATACTTCATCCCTCCAAATTTCCTTGTACCTGCACATAAATGAAGTTATCCCCTATAAAAGGTGACCATTCTCATCCCTGTCTGTCATTCCGTTCTCTTATGAGAGCCCTAAGTTTACCCCTTGTTTCGTCAGTATTTTTTCCTCCATAATTAAACGTTGGTAAGCCTTATCCATCGGTCGTATGTAGGGTCCTGTTCTGATTGGTTAGCATCGACACACACCTCGCAAAAACAGTACTACATTTTTCAAGCCTGTATACCTCTGCTCTTGTTTCATTCTAGTGTATTAACTAGGCAATTGCGTAAATACAAGACAATATACTTCCTCCTATAGCTAGTTGATTTGAAGGAAAGAAGTTAGCTAATAGTTCCCCATTCTCGTTCATCATTCCCAATCCATGCTTTCCCATGATTTCTTCAAAGCCAGTGTTGTCTGTTCCTATTTTCGCGTTTAAGTCCCCCATCAGAATTGCGATGTCCTTTCTTTTCTTTTTATCCAAGACATTTTGTAGTCTGGTGTAAAAGTCTTCTTTCTCAGATTCTTCTTTATCATTTGTTGGTGCATAACACTGGATGATGTTTATATTTACTTTATTTTTGGCTGATTTAAACCTTGCTGTTATAATTCGGGGTCCCATTGCTTCCCATTCCGTAAGTGCCTTCTGTGCATCCCTAGATAGCATTATAGCCACCCCTTCACTGTGGTGGGCTCTTTTCTCCTCATGTCCTGAGGACAACACCATTTCTCCTGTGATCAATCTCCTCCTCTCTATGTCCTTCCACCGTGTCTCGCAGAGACCCAGGATATCAATCCTGTAATTTACATTTCTGCTGCTACCTGTGCCGTTTTCCCTTGTTCACACAGAGTGCGAACATTCCAGGTGCCAATCCTGGAGATTTTCCTAGACGAAAAAAGGTTAGCCAGCAACCCAGACTCCTTTCGGCTTTCTCTGGGATGCTTCATGCGCCCCTTCCCAGAAGACCTTCTTCTGTCTTGGGCGGCTGAGTTGATTTATATTCTGTATTTGATTTGTCCATGTGTGTTGAAGTCTTTGTGTTAAAGTTTTTTACGGGATGGGGTAACCAGCCCCATGCCCAACCCTCCTTAGTCGCTTTTTACGACATGCATGGTATGGTACAATGTTACTATTCTTTGCTCCCCTTTCGGGCCCCGGTAACACACTGGTGGAAAACCTCCATAGAAGCCTCGAATCTTCAGGAACATGTGTGGATCTACTGTTCTGGTCATGCAGGGCAAAGCGGCAATGAAAGAGCTGACAGACTAGCTTCAAGGGCACCTATAGAATGTGCATTGGACATGGATAAGGGAGAGATACTGAGGGCAATTAATTATCGCCTATTAGAGAATGATTTTCACTACCTTAACAATAAGGAACCAGAAGCTGGAACAGACAGACACATTTACATACCTAGGATGCATAATAACAAAAACAGCGGAACAAGCAAAGACATCAACAACAGAATGAATAAAGCGAGAACAGCCTTTGCTGGTCTAAACAACATCTGGAAGTCCTCTCAGTACAGCACGACC